>PVHY01018154.1:0-29785 GCA_004024945.1 Uropsilus gracilis
TGTAACTTGTGTAGGCTGACTTGGAAATTGTCACTTGAGAACTTGGCTTAACTTTGAAACTGCAAAGCCTGGAAATTGTCTGGAGAGGCTTGCTGTGCTGCTGTTTTTGTCCTGCAATGTCTGAAGTGCTTGCAGTTGCTAAATTGAATGAGTTTTGCTGGTTTTTGGGCCATTTTGGAGTTGGAGCTGAAAGAATGCCAGAGCTGTGCCTTTGAGAGAAGAATTGATAACGCCATCCTGGTTTTCCTTGTTGGATTTGAATCTCCTGCTTTTGGAGAAGGATGAACAATGCCATCTTGGCTTCTTCTGGCTTGGAGTTAGTGGAGCTGTGTTGGTAAAGAAGGACTGATGGCGTCATTTTGGTTCCTTCATGTGGCTTGAAAGTGGGGCAATCACCATTTTGTGGATGTACATGGCTGAAGGCTATGTGTAGTCTTTGCACTGAAGACGGACGGTGTGCTAAGATTACCAAAAATGTTCCTTGTATCCTCAGTGACTTTTGTTTGTTTTGCCCTTTTAATAAGTAAATCTGTTTTTACCTCCTCTTAAGGTTTTTGTTGTCTTATTATTTCATGTGCGGGCTGGGACAAAACTGGCGTGTGGCTGGCTTGAAAAGGCCAGCTCCTCCTCTTTGAAAGTTTGGTTAGGTACTCACATTTTGCTTGTTTTCTTACCTGATTTCATTAGTAGACTCAGAAAAGCAACCCCTCTCCAGGCTCCACGCTAAATTAATCAACACAGTTTGTCACCATGTTTTGATTTCCCACTAACTGTAGTGTGTGCAAGAACACTGAGCAGCAAGCAATTTAAAGAATTTGTTTTGTCTGGGCAAATACATACTGATCTTAAAGTTCTAGTCTCTAACAATGGCAAACACTGCCTCAGTAAATTATGAAGTTGAATTTTTAAAGATAGAAGTGCAGCTTAACTCTTTTAGTTTTCATTAATTGCTTGAATTTTTCAGAATGGGTTGTAATCACTATACCAAAACTCAGAAAATTTGAGAGTAAACTTGTCAGGAGGCAACCAATTGTCTTCATGTCAACATATTGGTCATTAATGGGAATTTATACTCCTGAAATATATATATGGAAAAATATGTAGAAGTAATATTGGGTGACAAAACAGGCAAAATGGGGTGCTTACCAAAGCATACAAAGAGTGGCACCTGGTCTTATAATGCCAGGCACATACCAGATTTTTCCTAGCCTATGCATGCAGTAGCAAAACCACATAAACCTTAAGATGGAGGCAGAAACAAATTTGCTTATTAAAAGGGCAAAGCAAACAAAAGTCACTGAGGGTACAAGGGACCCTTTTGGTAATCTTACCACACAGTCCAGTCTCTACTCCAAAGAGCACATGCTGCAGCAGCCATGTATATCCACAAAATGGCAGCTGCCCCAACTTCAAGCCAGATGAAGGAGCCAAGGTGGCACTGCCATTCCTTCAAAGACATAGCGCCACTCACTCTAAGCCACAAGAAGCCAAGATGCTTCTTCAAAAGCAGGAGATTCAAATCTAATGAGGAAAACCAGGATGGCGTTGTCAATTCTTCTCCAAAAAGGCACAGCTCTGGCATTCTTTCAGCTCCATCTCTAAAGTGGCCCAAATCATCAAGACTCAATCTATAAAACAGCAGCAACTACTTCAGGCATCCCATGATGAAACCAGCAACATAGCAAGCCTCTTCAGGTCTCATACAATTTCCAAGCTTCGCAGTTTCAAAGTTAAAACAAGTTTTCAAGTACCAAATTTCCAAGTCAACTTACACAAGTTACGAGTTTCTCCAACATGCTTCCCCAGGCTCCAAGCAGACCAGGCTAGGGCCTGGGTACTGCCTGCTCTTGTACCTGGAAGCTGATTCCTCCTGCACCTCTACACTCTCTGTTCTATTCTCTGCTCTCTCCCTTTCCACATGTTTTCTCCCAGTCTTCTCCCTAATTTCCTAATCCTCTGCTCTCCCAAGAAGGTTTGACTTCTGTTCTCCAAGTCTCTGCCCACCAGGATAACAATGGCTGCCATTCTAATGTAGCACCAGTTCTGGGGACGACAGCCCCCCCCCAATCTCACCACAGCCTCCCTAACAGAAGAACTTGAGATGTTTGATACCTTTGATGAAAAGAAAGCAGGCATAATTTATGCAGCTTACACTATTGTAGTATTTGAGTTTCTTTCTTTATACATGGATGACCTTTCTTTTAAAAAGACTGAGAAATGTTCTATAAGTGAAAATTTTTTCACTATGCTTTTAATTCCATAGAACTTGAAGTTAGTGTATGAATGGTCAGTAGAGTCTATTCTATAACCAGGAGAGCCTTTGATTCCATTTATTGGTAAGGATGGGAACTTAACTGTCTTTAGGATGGAAGATCTCACAAAAACAAACATGATGATCCACTTAACTAAACCAGCTGGAAAGTTCCAGGAATCTAAGGTGGGGTCAGAAAAGAATGTCAACCAGAGGTCAGGCATAGAAGATTATGCATTTTAGAAAACCAACCTGCTCTGACCCCAAGGTAATAAATTCCATAATAATTCCATCCAAGAACATTATAAAAGAACACTCCTTGCCCTCTGCAAAATGCAGCTATTGTCCTTTAAGACTGCCTGTTGTGTCTATGCAGGCATGTCTTTTTAAAAAATCAACTTACCATGTGCTGATGAATGGGGATATCTGCTGAATTTCTCTCAGAGTAACCCAGGAACCCCATACCCCATACCCCATTACTTGAACCCCAACAGTAACACAAGTGTATCTCTGCAGACTCTTTAGAACTCACCACATGAGTTCTTTTGCATTACCAATTTTTTTAACTAGTGAAACTGTGACTTTACATCTAGTTCTCTTGTCTTAATAGGGGATATTATATTGAACTGCCATTTCCCCACCATACTTTGACACACACAAAAATGTGAAGCCAGAGATGTCATTTTCTTCAATAGTTCCTTATAAAGGCCTATTTTATACTTTAAAACTTCCTCTCCTCAAGTGTTGAACCCATCTGTAAGAGAATTGTAAGGTTCAGGCTTTCAATTATGATCAACTCAGGAGTCAATTCATTTGGAGTTCTGTTAGGGTGCTGTGGCCCCCAGTACTGGTGTTGATGTATTAAAATAGCTATTGTTAGCATTGGTGGGTGGAGATTTGGAGAAGGGAAGTTAAGCCTTCTTGAGAGAAAAGAGGATTAAGGGTCAGGGAGGGGACAGAGAAAAAGGACAGGGAAAGAGACAGAGGAGAAAAAAAGGTACAGAAGAAAAAGGAGAAGGTAGGAGCAGAGAAAAGCAACAGGGAGGTTGGGAGGTCTTAGAGCTGCTGCTGTCATGTGGGGCAGCAAGGAGGGAAGGAAGCCAAACTGTGGGTTTCCATACCCAGCCCAGACCAGTGAGGAGCCCAGGAAAACATGTTAGAGAAACTTGTGACCTGTGTGAACTGTCTTGGAAACTTGGTCTTGAAAACTTGGTTTAATTTTGAAACTGTGAAGCTTGGCAGTCATCTGGAGAACTAAATAGAGTTTGCTGTGTTGCTGTTTTCAACGTGAGATGTCTGAAGTTCTTGCTGTGTTGCTGTATCGAGTGAATTTTGCTGATGCCTGGTCACTTTGGAGTTGGAGCTGAAAGAATGTCAGAGCTGTGCCTTTTGGAGAAGAATTGAGGATGCCACCCTGGTCTTCCTCATTGGATATGAATCTCCTGCTTTTAGAGAAGGATTGATGACGCCATCTTGGCTTCTTCTAGCTTGGAGTGAGTGAATCTGTGTCTTTGAAGAAGGAGCTGGGGCACCATCTTAACTCCTTTATCTGGCTTAAGGTGGGGCAGTTGCCATTTTGTGGCCGCACATGTTTGTTGAAGCCATGTGCACTTTGGAATAGAGACTGGACTGTGTAGTAAGATTATTAAAGGGGTTTCCTTGTACCCCTCAGTGACTCTTGTCTCATTTGTCTTTTAATAAGTAAATTTGTTTTTGTCCCTATTAAAATTTATGTTGTTTTGCTACTGCATGCATGGGCTGGGAAGAACCTGGTGTGTGGCTGGCTTTAAAGGGCCAGCTGCTACCCTTTGCAAGTTTGGTTATTTGTTTTGCCTATTTTGCCACCCCATATCAGTTCCATCAGAATTCAACCTGATGTGACCTTTGTTTTATCCCACAGAGACTAAACCAAAGTGGGTCTGATAGGTGAGTCCCAGCTTAAATTTTAAAAAATAAGCCCAAGATTAGTGGAGGGTATAGAAAAGGAATGGGCCTAAGGCCTACAGGGTATAATGGATTGTCCTGCCCACTTTACCACAATCACTTCTCTGTTGAGGGATAAATATCAGTGCCTTTCATGCAAATAGAAAACCAGATTAAAAAAAAAAAAAGGCCTCATTCTTCCCCTTTTTGCTTCACTTACTGGGTTTGTAAACAGAACTTCGATCTCTTTTTTTTTTTTAAAAAAAGAATTTTTTGAAATGACTTTGCACTGTAAAATGGTGTATGTTTCAGCTGTACATTATTACTTCTTTTCATTAATGTTCACAAGCCTGAATTTCATTCCAATGAAGGTGAAATCAGGTAATAGATGAAGCAAAACAGGGTAATTAGGTAAGCTTACAAATGGAAGCATCTGGTCCTTTAAAATCCAGTCACTCACCAGGTTCTTCCCTGCCGGTGTGAGCAGTAGCAAGACCACACTACCCTTAAGAGGAGGCAAAAACAAGATTTATTCATTAAAAAAACAAATAGATAAAAGTCACTGAGGATACAAGGGACCTCTTTGGTAATCTTGAAATTGGGTGGCAAACAGGCAAAACAAATAACCAAACTTGCAAAGGGGAGCAACTGGCCCTTTAAAGCCAGTCACATACCAGGTTCTTCCAGCCAGTGCATGCAGTAGCAAGACCACATAAACTTTAAGAGGGAGACAAAAACAAATTTACTTATTAAAAGAACAAAGCAAATAAAAGTCACTAAGTGATGCAAGGAAACCCCTTTGGTAATACCACACAGTTCAGTCTCTAAGTCCAAAACTGCACTTGGCTGCTCAGCCATGTACCTCCACAAAATGGCAGCTGCCCCACCTTAAGCCACATAAAGGAGTTAAGATGGCACCGCTGCTCCTTCTTCAAAGAAAGCTCCACTCACTCCAAGCCAGAGGAAGCCAAGATGGCGTCGTCAATCTTTCTCCAAAAGGCACTGCTCTGGCTTTCAGCTCCAACTCCAAAGTGGCCCGGCATCAGCAAAACTCACACAAATACACAATACAGCAAGCGCTTCAGACATCTCATGTTGAAAACGGCAACAAAGAAAATTCTCTTCAGTTCTCCAGAAGACTTCCAAGCTTTGCAGTTTCAAAATTAAACCAAGTTTTCAAGTACCATGTTTCCAAGACAGTTCACACAGCTCACAAGTTTCTCCAACATGCTTCCCCGGGCTCTTCACTGGCCTGGGCTGGGAATGGAAGCCCACAGCTTTGCTTCCTTCCCTCTTCTGCTGCCCCACATGGCAGCAGCAGCTCTGAGGCCTCCAGCCTCCCTGCTGCTCCTCTCTGCTCCTTACTTCTCCATTTTCCTCTCTGTTCTCTTCCGTACTCTTCTATTCTCTACTGTTCTCAGTTTTCTTCTCTACTGTCCTCGTCTCTGTTCCATGTCTTTTATTCTCTGTTCCCTCTCTGATCCTTTAGTCCTCTTTTCGCTCAAGAAGGCTTAACTTCCCTTCTCCAAATCTCCACCCACAATGCTACCAATAGCTATTTTAATACATCAACGCCAGTACTGGGGATCACAGCCCCCTAACAATCTTACCATAGTCCAATCTCTAGTCCAAAAGTACTACCCATGGCTCCTTGGTCACATGTGCCCACAAAATGATGCCTGTCCCACCTTCCAATCAAATGAACAAACCAAGATGACATTGTCTACCTTCCACCAAAGGCACAGCTGCTCACTTCAAGCCAACATAGTGTATTCAAAACTCCTTCAAAAGTGGGATATTCAAATCCAATGAAGAAACCAAGATGGCATCATCAATCCTCCTTTCAAAGACACAGCTCCAAGATTCTTTCAGCCTCTACTCTAAAGTGGCCCCATATCAGCAAGACTCACTCAGTACAACAGCAGCAACCATTTTAGACATCTCACGATGGAAACAGCAGCACTTCACGTTCTCTTCAGGTCTCCAGACAATTCCCAAGCTTCACTTTTTCAAAGTTACAGCAAGTCTTCAAGTATCAAATTTCCAAGTCATCTTACATGGGTCACAAGTTTCTCCAGCATGCTTCCCCGGATCCTCACCAGCTCAGGCTGGACGTGGAAGTTCACAGCGTGGCTTCCTTCCCTGCCCTGCTGCCATACGTAGCTCAGTGATAGCTCTGAGGCCTCCAGCCTCCCTGCTGCTCCACCACTCTCTCCTCCTTCTCCAACTTTCTCCCTCTCTCTTAAATCCTTTCTCTCTTGTGAGAAGCCTTGGCTTCCCTTCTCTAAGTCTTCACCCACCAGGGCACAATGGCTTCTATCTTAATGCAGCATTATCATGCTGGGGCCATCATGTCCCAATTTCACCATAGCACCCCTATCAAAGATTGTCATTTAAATGTAGCAATCTTGCTAAAATTGGTTCATCAACTCATTTTTAATTGGAAATGGCTCTGCATTGGTTGGCAAGCCCGATGATGAGACACGCTGTTCAGTTCTGCACTTTGTGCCTCTCAGAGATTAGAAACAGCAGAGAGAACTTTTGTACAAGGAAAGGGCACTTTCACTTGTCTTTTTGCATTTTTCCTTTCAGTCTGTGTTTAACCTTGGGCAACGGTCATGCTTACCTGGCTGCTGAATATTTGATTAGCTCTATTATAGGTTATGTCATATTTAAAGAGAATTAGTACAGTGATTAAGGGGGAAGGCCTACATGCAAGTTGACCTGTAAATTCAAATTCCAACTTGGCCCCTTACCACATAAGGGACCTCAATGAAGTTCCTTTAACCTCTTTAACCATGTTTCTTCATTTGTAAACTGTTTGTTTAAAGGAACATTTCTTTAATGTTTAAAAAAGTGCATAGTACAAGGTTAAATGTTTGAAAGGGATTCACTAAAAAGACAATAACTGAAAACAATTTTTTTACCCTTAATCATATAAAAAAGACCAGGCCAGTTCATAGGAACAGCTTTCCATCTCCCACTCTTTTTGCTCTTAAGCCACCTCTGCTCAGGTACCACCACTCCGCTGACCTTGTACTTGACCAGGCTGCCTGTTCCATGACTAAGTGCAGTGGCCTGTGCTCAGTTTCCATCTAACCTGAGCAATAAGCAGCACATGAAACAGTCTCTTGAATATTCCACTGATGACTCTCTCTCATTTTCCTCATCCCTAAACAGTAGAGTTCTTTGGGTCTTCATCCTTTGGTCTCTTCTCTATCTACACTCACTCTTCTGCTTATCACATCTAGCCTCGAAGCTTGAATATACTCCATATGCTAGTGACCCTCACATGTATAAACTCTACCTCCCTTCTGAACTCCAGACTTGTCTCTTCAGCTGCCTGCTGCTCTCTGCCTCAGTGTCTTTGATACCATCTCATGCTCAGTAAATCTAAAACTGAGCTGCTAGGTGTTGCCCCAGCAGCCTCCCCCATTTCAATAAATGACAACTACACCATTGAGTTGACTCAGCTAAAAAGCTTGAGTCATCCTTGCCTCCTCTCCTCTTTTCTCACACTCATTCCAAGCCAACAAGGAATTCTGTTCTCAGCCTTAAAAATCTTTCACAATTAATCACTTATCTGCACAGTCTCCTCTGTCACCTTCCCCACATTTCACCTATTGATGGTTAAAAATTCCTACCCGGGCTTCTTTACTTCCATCATTGCATCCCAGCTATCATGATTAAACTAAAATGTAGTTCACATCCTGCCATCTCCTACTCAGATCTCCCCTCTGGGGAGACCGCAACAATCTGGCCTAATTCCTCCATACTCTGCCTTACTTGTTCCTTGCTAACCCTCTGCCCTCCTTGCTTTTCCCTTTACTCAACATGTTTCTCCTGTCAGGACAGTCGCACTTATTCCCCTCCCCAGGATGCTCTTCTCTTGGATTTTGTGTCCTTATCATCTCCAAGTCTTCATCCAAATGTTCTCTCCCCCAACTGGTCATTCTGACTAGCCTATTTGGGCTTACAGTCTCCTTTTTCTTTAAGCCTTGGTCCTCTTCTTGCTCTGTTATATTTTTGGTATTGTTGTTTGTTTGTTTTATTGTACTTAGCACCATCTAACTCCTTGTATATTTTACTATTTCCCTTGTGTGGTTTTTGTCTTTTCAACTTAAATATAGTTTATAAGTCAGGGACTGTTGTCTGATAAGTTCATTGATGTATTCCCTCTTCTAGAGCCTTACACTTAGTAGGTATTACTGCATACTAAGTCACTGTTCAAATATTTATTTGAATGAATACATTAAGGAAATGACTGCATTTGCAGAAATACATTTGCTACTACCACTAGAGTAGAAAATATGAAAGTATACTGTGTAGGGAGTCAAGAATCTGGGTTCTGATTTTTGACTATGGGCTTTATAATCCAGGTTCCTTCTGTGAACTAGTTGTTGTACCAATTTGTCTTATTTTCCTACACTGTAAAACTGTCTGGCAGGGCTATATTAACTCTTAATGTGAGGTTGTTTTAGGGGTTTGCCATCCCATGTATACACAAAGAAGGAATCAAGTACTTCTTACCTCCCTACCCTATAATCACCGTGAAGGGTTTATGTAAACCTTATCTTGGGAAACCTACTTTCCATATGGAACAGATTTTTTTTTAAGTCACTGAAATAAATTCCCCATTAGAATCAATATTTTATCTAGAAATAGTAACAAAAGCTTAACAGAATTAGAGTTCACTGTATTTTATGAGAAGGAAGGGGGAAAGGACCATTTGAATCCTCTCTAGCCTTATTCATTATCAGTATGAGCTAAGGAATAAGAAATAAGAGACTAAATTTTTCTTATTCTTTGGTTTGCATAGTCATAATAATGATTCAAATGATATTTTTTAATTTAACAAATTTAAACTTAGTTTAATTTAACAAATGATATAATTTAATTTAACTGCCTTAACTTTGTCCCAGATGGGAAAAACAAATAACTGATAATTTGTGTTTATGAATATATTACATTGCAAAACCAAGGAATGTCCTAAAACTTTAAATACTTTTAAGATACATCTATTCAACTGTTTTATAGGTTTTTAGAATTAAAAATATTTTTTATATCCAATAGGGTAGTAAGGCAATATAATCAAATCATATTGGTTCAAATTCCCCTATTTTATTTTCTAAGAAATAACTCAAGAGTCTTTTAATCTGATTTTTCTTATCATGAGAAAGATAATTCTTGTGAATTCTTATGAGTTCTTTTCAGTTTCTAAATAGAATTCAATGGCCACTTTCCATTGATTGAGGATCAGGTCCTGGACTTGTATTTGTTTAGTAAAGCCCACCTTGCAACCTAGTGCAAATGACCTGTGCAAGTAAGACTGGAAAAAAGGGATATCAAAAATATTAAATAAACAACATTAGAAATGGCACATCATGTATAAGTATTTAACACATTGAGGTATTCTCGGTCTTCTAATTCTTTATCTACTTCGCATGCATTTCACCTTCAAAGAGCATCTTCAGCATAAACAGCCTGGCTCATATGGTTTCATCCACCTCTCCTGGGCTTTGGTGTTTCTCTGCTCTTTGCCATCAAGTTGCAGTCTTCACAAATCTTTCTTGTGTTTGTGCTTCTACCTAGGTTTGCTTGTAAGTCACTGTCTATGTTACCCTGATCTTTATAACATAGATCGGTTGGTAGATGGTCTGATAGGCAGACAGATGGACAGTCAAGCAGACAGACAGACTTACAGGTCCTCTGAGGAATTCTTGAAGGTTTGGAGTATGTTAATAATATAATCAACTTTGTATAGTGGAATAGGTATTAACTTAGTAACACAACACTAAGAGATATCTGACAGTCTCTAATACAAGATTAAAATAAGAAAACTCAAAAGCTATCTATGAAAGCCCAGTACCAGACAATAATCTCTTCCTCACATTCTCTCAGTTTCCTCAACCTTTTCCACAGCATATAAAAGATCATATGTACTCCTATCCCTGTCATTCTGGATCGGATACTATACAAGTGCATTCCCATAATAAGCACTTGGTTATTGCCCAGAAGATATAACAGTTAGAGAATATAACATCATTTTTCAAGTCTTTGTTGTTAATTATTTGCAATTCTAAAATCCCCAAAGATAAAAGTTTTATTGCCAAAGCTTGTTTGACAGCAAAAGCTATCTTAAACCCACTTGAGGTTATTCATAGTATATGCTTTACTACAAATATGTTACTGTTTGTTCATAAGAACCTGAATGTTATTTAAGGATATTATGGATTAACTAGGTAAATACATGAACCTCAACAAAGACTGAACCAAGGAATAAGCAAATGAATAACATCAATTTTCCTCTGCTCTATCTTTTAAAATGTTACTACTTTGAACTCGGATCTGCAGCACTATTTACAATAGTGAGGATATAGGAAACAACCTGAATGCCCTACAATGGATGAATGGTTGAAAAATATGTGGCATATTTCATAATGAAACATTATTCATTATTCTGCAATTAAAACCAACAAATATGGTGTGTTTGTGATAACATAGATGGACATAGAGGGAATCATATTAGCAGAAATAAGTCAGAAAGAAAAAGAAACCATATGGTCTCACCAATAGATGGGATACAGGTATGACAAACAAAAGATAGAAAAAGTCAAAATAAGCTGACAACAGAACTGGGGCAAGCAGTTACGGAGGAGAAGGAGAGAGGAAGGAGTACAGGAAGATCAAGATGAAGGTTCACATGTGATAAGGTGGAGGGAGAACCCTGGAGAATGCAATGATGTAATATAATTATACATATATATTTACACATGTATACATAAATATGTAAACAATTAAATGATTAGTAAAAATAAATGAAAATACTAAAACAACAAAATAAAAGAAAAAGTTACTACTTTGAAGAAGAGGAGTCAAGCCTAAGGGTTCCTTTTTTAATTTATTTTTTTTAACTGAAAACAAATATTTGACCGGATTGAAAAATTCACTACGGATCCAAGAATAATATCATGTTTCCTGGTTTTTAGATTTGTATTTTCTTACCTTGATAAGACTAATATGAATGCTAGGTAACTCAAAGGCCATGGGAAACAACTTTCTACAACATGTTAGAGTAACTTCACTAGTTAAAAAAAAATGTTTTAAATGATCCTAATGTGCACAAGGATGTGATGAAAAGGCATTCCCAAGCAATACTAGCAGGAGTATGGTTAAGTCTCTAGAAAATACAATATAGGTCAAAAGGTTAAAAAGCTTATATCTGCAGTAGAATGATAGGAGAGTATTTAAGAAATGTTTGTGTCCTTAAGACATATCAGTTTGGTTCTTAAGGAGAATCTAGCAAGTGAGTTACTTTCTATTTTTTTCTTTTTATTTATTTATTTTAATTATATAAGATGTGTTTGTATTTTTTTTTTCTTGCCCTTTGGGTGTTCCTTCCCCCTTCCTCCTTTCCTCTCCCTTGTTCCCCCTTCTGGTCACTCCATCATTCTTTCACTGTCAGTTATTAGTCAATTTTTAGTCCATTGGATTCTTCCTTTCATTTTCTGGAGCAATGTCCTTTCTGAAGGTGTAGATGTGGTCCCCTGGGACGCAGTAGCCTGTACTTAGTTTTCCAGATGTATCTATGTTACAGGTAGCCAGTTCATGCATGTTTGTTTCCTTTCAGGGCCTCCTGCTTCTTACTGGTGGTCTTCTCTGACTTTCTCTGAAAGTAGTCAATACTTAGTTTTGCCTGGCCTGCTATGTAAATATTTTACATGACAAATCTTTAAGGCTTTCTTTTGTTCAGACATCCTTTTTGTATGTTACAGCTTGTTTGAACATGCTGGATAAGGGCAGTTTAAAAATCTCTCATATGTAATATGGTTTGTTGGTTTTGGCTAATAATTCTGTTATTTCAGTACATAGTAAATTTTTTTTACGTACTATCAAAACAGTGTGGACAATGCATAGTAACCTTCACATTGTATCAAACAAAGTTTATTTAGAAAAACAGAAGCTACTCTGTAAGCTTAAGTGGGCAGGGTTTTTAATATAAGATGTTTCCACAGTCATTGGCAGAGTTGGATATTAAAGATGTGGATGCTTTTGCCAACAACTTTAGTTTGCCACTGTGGTTGACTCCGACAAAGTTCTTAAAAACTTGTTTTTTAAAAGACTCTCCAGGAAGCAGCTAGCAGCTGTATGTTTTCAGCACTAAAACAGGTAGTTCTCAAATAGTCATCATTCATCTTCTCAGTTGTCTGTGGGACGTTATGAGGGCAATTTGCAGGAACTCATCCAGAAGTAGCTGTGAACCACCTAGCTCCTGTGGACTCACAGTACTAAGCACCACACTCCTGGGAGAATAAAGCTTCTGCTCCTCCCCTTTCCAGTGTCACTTAAATGCCTATTGTTGGCCAACTTTGACCAGGAACCATCTCAAGGAGATTCTAGGAGCTGAATTCCTCGTTCTTTTCTGATCTGCATACCCTAAATGGGATACCAAGTTCACAATTATGCTTGTGTGGTGTTGATGACAATTCCACCATGTTTTCCTTACAGATTTTTTCCATTCTATTACTGTTCTGTTAGTTAAATTTATTATCTTACCAGTTTCACAGAGACCCAGACATCTCTCAGACAGTATGGGAGACATACAATTGAATTCACCCTTTATCTACCCTCTGGTCCCTTCAAAATCACTCATAGTTGGTCCTTCATTTCCAAAATATCTGATGCACAAAAACCAAAGGAACACATTTAATAACTTTTTGTGCAAGACCAAATGTAATTGATAAAGTGTGGGAGCCCATCTTAGAGATGAGAAACTTGCAATCTAAATCTTTGCAAATTAAGCTCTCTGCCCCCCGCAGGAGAAACAATCTGGGAGCTGACCTGAAAATCAGGGGACCCCTAGGGGCGTAGCTACCCGGACCCCAGGTATAAGAGTGCTAAAGTTATGAACTGCATCTTTGTTAAGAAAATGTAGGAGCCCCGCTGTTAGATTTTATATTTTAATTAGATTTTCTGTGAAAAATCACTGAGATACTAAAATGAGCCCGAGGTAAAGAAAACTGGGAGAACCAGATAAGCTTTACAACCAAGGAATAACCTTGGGTGACTTGTAACTAACTTTTATTATCCTGATTTTCTAAAAATGATTGCTTAAAAATGTTTAGTGGTATCTAATGATGATTTATTTTCTCTTAAGATATTGATTTTTGTCTTTCGCGTTATAGTCCTCACGCGCTCATGATAATTACCCTCACGAGGTTACTTTTGCCTCTCACTGAGATAATGCACCCACTACTCATTAAATGCTAAAGTAGCTTGTTTAACAATATAAAAATGTGGCCCGAAAACCTACAAAAAAAGCAGCAGATTCCTCGCTCACAAAATTCGTGTCTGTGACCATCATTCGCCTGCCTGAGTTTTTCCTGTCTGCCTAAAGCCCACACTCAGCGGTCTTTCTTGCACGGCCGGTCCGTAGCAATAAAGCAAGGTTTTCATTGATTTTTCTAGAAGGAATTTTGTTAGTTAAAAATAATGTATAATATTCTTAGGCCGGGCACGGTGGCTTGTGTCTGTAACCTTCAGCCTATGATGCAGCCAGGGCTAGGGATCACAGTTCGAGTCCCGCCTGGTGCCCATAGCGAGACCTAGTTCCAAAAAAATACAGCTTGGCATGGTGGCGCATGCCTGTAATCTCAGCTACCTGGGAAGCTGAGGTTGGGGATTGCTTGAGTCTGTGGTACCCCGGGCAACGTGAGCCTGCGGTTCCATGGGCAAAAATAGTGAGACTTAGTCTCAAAAAAACAACAGAAAAAAATGTATAATATTCTTATTCGTGTTGAGTTTAAGTATTATGAATAAATTTTAAAAAAGTATTGACTCTGTCTTTAAGCATTTGAGTTTACTCCAGTTATTTATGGCAGTGTAATAAATGCAAAGTGAGGAATATTTTAAAAATAATTTGTTATTATGTTTCATTTCTCTGCAGTTTGATGGGCAGAGCTGGGCAGTCCCCACTCCCTTCAGTGCCTACAGGCTGTTAACAGCTGACCCTGGAGTCATCTGGAAGCCTCTCTGTGCATATGTTCAGTTCCTGGACCGGCATCTTCAGAACAGCTGGGAACGAACTAGTGGACACTTCTTTCTTCTCTCTGTGTGGCCAATCTGCAAGTCTGGCTTGGGCTTCATTCAGCACGGCAACTTACAGGGCCAGCATTCCAGGGGATTCTGGGAACCCAGGCCCTGGGAGCCATGTAGGGAGTCCTGGGGCCACATTTTCACTATACTTGGCAAAGCCGGCACGGAACAGCCCAGTGTCAATGGAATACATATTCAGGGAAGGAAGCATGGTGACCATCTTGAAAACAAGCTGCACCAGTGTATCTGGGGAGTATTTATAAATAAAGATACATATATATGTAGAGATAAATATGTCCCTATGAAAAAAATGTAAATAATTATAATGAATGGTCAAGTATTACAGGAGGTAATACCTGAGTGACATGACAAAAGATGAATTCCTAGTATTCCTGCTAAAGACATTGATTTTTCTTTTTTTAAAAGCAGGTTTCTCAGGAGATTGAGGACCATTTAATGTCTGTACATTTAATGACTTTTGAAAGTGTTAATCAAGCAGGTCATTCAAATTATCTGGCCTCCCAGTTCAGAACATTTCTAAACTTCAGAGTTCAAGAATTAAGTTCTAGAATTTGGAGAGCTAATGTATTCCCTAGCTGATATTTCTAGTTTATCTTGTTTATCCCAGTCTGTCTCCTAGCCCTTCAGTCCCTGAAGCTGCTGCCGCTCACATTCAGTAGCAGCACACTGACAAACACATGGCATACTGATTCTGCAATTCATTATCACTTCAGCCATCATGAAAACTTAAGTACTGAATAACCAGAAATGAACTTGTCTTTTAGTCCCTTTACTATGGTTAATTTTCTTAAATTTTCTTTTTTAATTTATTATTGATAAGACAACTTGTATTTTTTTTATAACATACTCTCCTTCTTTGAAGGAATATTTTTAAGTAAGAAAAGCCATTTTAATTTGATACAATATGTAATTCTGTTATAAAATAGTTTGAATGCCTCAGAGACTTTGCTGCACACACAGACAGAATGGAGTGATATTTTAAGATTTCCTGTGACTAGAAAGGTAGGAAAGTTTGGCTGATTTATATTGTGTCCTGACTTCCTGAGGCAGTTTTCCTAATGATTGTCCATTTTATTCATACCATGAAACAAAGCTTGTTGCTTTTTTTAAATCAAAATTCAGCCTTTAATTGTATGTTTCAGTTTTGTCCTTTGTCTCTGAAGCTTAGTTTCTATGGAATTTTATCATAGCGGCAATTTTATCATATAGAACTGTTTTCTCTACTGGGCATAGGAATGCATTTGGGAAAAAATATATCCTATTTTAATTTTCCAAATCACTTGTATTTGTTTTTATAACTAGTTATTGGACTTTTAGCGCTCAAAGAGACAACTTATGAATGACTATAACCAATTCCCTTTATATAGTCACTACCAGGAGAGGACATTTTGAGCAAGTTGTATGGCTGATGTTCTACCCTGAACATGGATGGGTGTGACAACATGAGTCCCACTCCTACCACTCCTTGGCCCTGTCCCCAAGCGCACTTTTAAGGTTTTTTTGTGCTTTTATTTTTTATTGAGGTAATGTTGATGTACAACTCTGTATGGTTTATGGGTAAAGGTCCACTTACCACATCCAGCACCAAAGCATGTATACTGATTTCTTCTTTTTGTTTTAGTATTGTTCTCTTTTTAAGTAACAGATTAGTATTCCTGTGTGTGTGTGTGTGTGTGTGTGTGTGTATACCACAGCTTCTTAAATTGCTTACCTATTGGGGAACCACAGAAAGTGATGGGGAAAAAAAAAGGCCAAGCACATCTGGTACAAAAAAGAGCAAAAATTGAGCCCAGGTGCAGTGGCACGCACCTTTAATCCCAACCTAGGGAGGAAGGCCGAGGCTAGGAATCATTTGAGTCTGCAAATTCGAGACTACCTCAGGCAACATAGCAAGACCTAGCTTTCAAAACACAGCTGGGTGTGGTGGTGCACACCTGTAATCTCAGCTACCTGGGAGGCTGAGGCCAGGGATCACTTGAGTCCATGGGATTGGGACTACCCTGGGCAACATAGCAAGACCTAGTCTCAAAAAAAAAAGAAAAGAGCAAAAATTAAAATACAAATCAAGGTAAGGCTGCCATCATCAGCCTCCCCACATATCCCTCATCCATATGTCTCTTTTATGTGTCTCTACACGTTTCTTCCTTATATGTCTCCCCCCAAGTCCCTCTGCAGTCCAGAGAAGCAAATGGTCCTTTTCTCCCATGTGTCTCTCTTCCCGTGTCTCCTCCTGTCATTGTGTTTCCACTCAGTGTTTCTTCCCCTAATTTCTCCTCTCTTGCATGTTTTATAAGTCAGTTCCATCTACAGTTAGGTGGAGTTGGAAACTTGGTACTTCCCCCTTAAGTGGAGATTCCTGTGTTATAATCTTAGACATCCTAACCAGTCCCCAAAAGTAAGAGAAATAAATTTTTGTTTCAGTCACTTAGTATATAGTGTTGTCCTTATATCAGTCTGAATAGACTAAGACAGACACTAATTTGAACACACACATAATCTATATCTTTGAAAGTTTGACAGTGGAAGAGTCATAAACACAAGATCAGTCTCTCCAAGGGATTGTTAAATGATGAGGCATGTGTTTTATACAACTGTGAGCAATAGGACCGGGCAATCAGTTGCCTGGGAAAGTCAAGGAACTCGTATTGAAGGTGGAAGAAGAATGTGCTAGCTGACAAGGTGAAAGATCACTCCAGACAAAGACAAGCACTTGCAAAGGCAAAGATGTGGAACAGCCAGGAAGTCAGGAATTGTGAGAAGTTCAGACTTCCTAGGACTGACAATACTCCATAGGAAGAGAGGCCAAGGAGGCTGGAAAAGTGGGTCATGTTATCTCAGGGAAGATTTCCTTCAAGTCAAAGTCAAAGTTTATATTTTACTCTGTAATTGGAATATTTTTTTAAAAAAACCAAACTTTTTTTTTCCAGCGGTAATTTTATAAACAAGAAGATAGCATAACCATCAAGAGAGTAAAGACTCTTAGTGTGAGACAGGTAAGCTTCCTTTCAGCTACGGTACTTAGCTGTGTTTCCGAAAATAAAGTGCTTCATTTTCCCATTATAAATACCATAGTAATAAATCTTTGCTGCCTGTTGTATTAAACTCATACACTTTAAATACTTGAAATGGTACTTAGCATGTAGTTGTCACTTACAAAATTAATGTCTCTCCTTGCTACGTGGAAACATTTCTCTGGAAAGAGCTCTGAAAACTTTCAGGAGGATGGGCTGGGGCAGATAGGAGAAGCATGCTGTGACTGAGGGAGCTAGTGCAATAAAGCCTGAGGTCATAACCTTCAGCACAGATTTGGGAATGGTGAATAAAGGTGAGATTTCAAAGACATATCTAGTAACAGTTTTGAGACTACTGGGAAGTTAAGTAGTAAGAGAGTGACTGTCGTGCAGATTTTTACTTTAGGAGGTTTGTCATGGCATTTTAGACACATTCTAGGTGCTATGGAGAAATGAGATACATTTTCTACCTTGAGGGTCTCAAAATCAGTGACAGATACTTACGAGGAGAGACACAATACAAAAGTTTGTATTTGGTGGGAATTTGGTTTTTTAATTTTTTTTCTAATTTTTATAATTCATTGGTCCTATTTGTGTAGTTATTGTTCCTCTTAGTTATGACCCTTCAATATTGTATCCCAATACTCTTTTTTCCCTTCTCCTCTCTAATCACTTCAGCTCCTCTCTTGCTGCAAGTTATTGGACAATGCTTGGCCCACTGCTCTTTTCTTTTTCTATAGCACTGTCCTTTTGCCCGGATAAGGACTTGCAGTCCTGGAACTGAGATCTCCAGCAGTAACTGGAGTGAAGAGCCAGGTGGAGCATATCAGAAACCTCTTATAGGGCCAATGTGTGACATGGTCTTTATGCTCTTTTATGTGGCACTTTCTACGGTGGAGGAGACTGTCTCCTTTTCTCCAGATCCATGTATTCACTGGTCCTGTGCCTCTTTTTTTATGCTGGCTGTCTCCTCCATTCTGATGTCTTCACATGTTACAGCTTCTGTGCCATATAGTTCTGGCATCTGGGTTTGTTATACAAACTCCCAGCCACTGGCAATGGAGAAAGTTCCTTAGTGGGGATTTTATAACAGCATTCACATTTTACATCTCCAGCTGGGAAGAATATTTTATTATGGACATTCAGCTCAGCTATTTTAAAATTATGTGAGCACCATCTTATTCAGGGATATGGATTTCTGAATTTTCAGACCAGTCGTTTATCCACTGTATGTTATAGCTCAAATGTATATATCAGCATAGTTTTCTTTTAGTTCAGAATCTAATTAGAACCATCTCATTAGGACTTAAAAAAAAAGCACTTTAATTCCTTGCAGGCAATATCATATAATCAAAAATCTCAGCAAATACCAATTTTTTAGATGATGCAATATCGTTGAGAAATGGAAAGAACCGTTAATAATAAAAAAAAAGCTAGTGTACAGAGAAACATGTCAGTTCTCTTGATAATTTTCTGCCTTCTAGAGTGAGTAATAAATAACATTTTCAGTTAATTGCACCTTTTAAAACTTTCTGCAATGTATCATTGATGTCACTGTTGTAGATATGCCTCTTGAGTACCACTCTTGCTATTATCTGTTGGAGGTAGCTAGCAGTTTCAATTTCTCTGGGTTCTTTTTGCTTGCCAGAAAAGAAAATGATTTTCTCTAAATTTGTCATCTTTGCTATGATGTTATCAGCCGATCTTACTAGATTAGGTTTTCTTATTCTTTACAGTCTGAATGAAGTGCAGGATTCACATTTGGATCTTATTTTAACCACTCATTAAAACTTCAGTTCCTGCTGTAATTGTGAAGGAGTTAGCACAAGAGACGTATGATCTTGTAAAGTGTTTCAAGTAGGAAAAAAATGGGTACAGAAATTCACAGTCAAACGAAGTTCCCTGGAAATGAGTCATAAAGGACTAAATGCATCTATTTCTTTAAGAAGATGACATCATTTGAAAATATATGTCAGTAAAAAAATGGAGGTAAGTGACTGATATTCAGTTGTCCATAAAGAAAGCATAGCAGTAGAATTGTTTATTTCCCAGAAAAAAAAATTAGCCTCCAAACTCAGGTAAGCTTTCTGGTATAAAGGGAAATGCTCTTAAGTTGGACACCGAAGGAAACATCAGAGGGATTCGTGGCAATGTTCTGTTTCCTCAAACTGGTTGGTGGGTATATCATTTGTGATAATTCATTGTATAATGCATTAAGATATTAAGCCCTGTATATGCATTCTGTTTCAAGTAAAAATAAAATACTTGACTTCTAGCACATTAAATTCTAATGTGTTTTTTCAGTATTTCACAGATTGCCTTAACCTTTTAGTCATGTTGTCTTTCTGAAGAGATCTAATGTTTTTCTTGTAATTCATCAGTACAACAAAAATTGAGTGTGCCAGATACAAAAATGAAGACGTCCTGCTTTCAGGAAGCTCACAGTTTATGAGAAGCAATGGAATTAGAACACAATCGAGTATGTAAATGATGTGATAAAAATGATAAAAGTGCAACAGTGTGAAAGAAGTAAGAGAAATCTTTGTTCAGGGGTGTTTTTTGAATCAAGGAGTCAATACATACTGAAGTGAAATTCTCCAAAGACAAGGAAAGACATCCATCCATCCATCCATCCATCCATCCATCCATCCACCCATCCATCCATTCATCCATCCATCCACCCATCCCCATCCATCATCCATCCATCCATCCATCCATCCATCCATCCATCCATCCATCCATCCATTCATCCATCCATCCATCCGTCCATCCATCTGTACACAGGTCATATTTCACAAACACACTTGTAAGCAAGAGTAAATCAGTATCTCTGAGTTACACATTACTAGATCATATGAATAAAGATTGGAATAGGACTTACTTAAAACATTAGAGGGCTTTATGTAATAACATAATGCTTATCTATGAAACAAAACAAACAACACTAAACTGTAAAGCAACTGTAGAGGAATCCAAACTTTTAAATTTTCTAAGATTACTATGTTGATGTATTTTAGTAGCAAATATTAAAAAAATCTTTTTTTTACATTTCCCGTTTTTTTTTAAGTTTATTAAGAACATGCAACTAAAAACCAAATAGTAATAGGAAATATAGCCAATGTTTACTTTATTCCTGGAGTTACAATAAGCCTTTTATATTAGATTATTTCCCTGAACTGTCCTCATAGTCTTACAGGGAAAGTGACACTATTGGTATTATAATTGTTGATAAAGAAGTTGGGGTTTGGAAGATAAATAAACTTACCAAAGGTCACACAGGTGAACTGGGCCTTAGTGAAGTCTTTGCCTCAACATCAGACTGCAGCAAGTCTTCATCATTGCCAAAACAGATGTATGGACAAGGGCCTTTTGTCCTTGCTTTAAGTCTCAAACCCATTTAGTTGGTCAATACTTACTGAGCATCTGCTATGTGCCAACACTGTGACAGGCCTTGAGGGTCAGAGGTGAGGGCCAACATTATCTCTGACTGCATGCAGTTCTCATTGTAAGAAAAAGCCAGAGATAAGTGACTTAGCACAATTAAGTATGAAAAGGATTATAACAAGGATCATACTAAGGAAAATGGGAAGTTGACCCTGATCAAGAGGCAGTCATTTGGGGGGATTTGGGAAACCATCTCCAAAGAACTGAGAAGTATACTGATGTCTGAAGGATGAACAGATAGAACAGATAGAGGAGTTTCATGCAAGTCAACTACCTTGCAAGGGGAAGGGAACATATAAATGCCGTAGCTCCCCCTTTAAGGAAAGACTTGATGGCCCAGGCTCTGGCAATGCCTGCTGCCCCTCCTGACATTGCCTCCTTGCAGAAAGACACCTTGTCCAAGGTCACATCCTTTCCCCTACATCAGGTCCAACTCTGGTAGACATTTCAGTTTCCTAGTACTCTGAGCAGCGGCTGAGTCTGCCAGGCTTGCATCACAGCTTGATTTCTTTCTCTTCCCAACCCTGCTTCCGGCCCCTCCCTTCCATGGGTGTTGCTCTCCAGAGTACTCCCTAATAAACATCCTGAACGCTGAATTCTGCCCGAGTGGACTTCCTGGAGAACCCAAACTGTACTGCAACTTGAAAAGGCTTTCTTGGGTTAAGGTTGTCACAGGCACGCAGAATGGCTATAGTGGCAACAGAGAGATAAGCTGAGCCAGAAAAGGCTGATAAGGGTCAAATCCTGAAGCACCTGGTTAACTATACTAGTAAGGACTCTGCCCAGAGGCAGTCAATGAGCAAAAAGCCTCTCTAGGATAAGCAGGGATGATATCCGCTTGGCAGTTTTGAAATACTTCTGACTCAAGTAGGCAATGGATTGCAGGGGTACTTTGAATACCACATTCACAGCATCCCTAAACCTTTTTCTTTCTTTTGGACCTTAATGGTAAAACTACCCTTGAATCATTGCATTTTGCTCCCCTTCCCCTTAGCGACAAAAATCACAAAATCTGCTCCATGGTTTATGCAACTGCAATCCTGTGAATTATTATCTAGCATCAGCGACCACAGGCAACATGCTTTGTGTAGATTTGTAAAGTTATTTGTTCTGTGGTCACCTGTTCTGTGTTGCTAAAAAAGTTTAAAGCGATGTCACCAGAGATATGACCACCAGATATAGCATCTAAAGAGATACCTGTCCTGCAAATTGTATGACTGTGATTCTGTTGTCTTATTTTTCTCTGTATTCTCCAGCTATGTGTAATATATATAGTAGTTACTGCAGTTTATTTGCACAGGAATAAGATTAGGTTTTGAAAGCTTTACTGAGTTATAATTAACATAATAAACTATGCATGCTTAAAGCACATACTTTTGCTAAGATTTAAGCTATGTATGTACATCTGTGAAAATATTCACAGTCAAGATAACAAATATTTCCATTATACCAAAAGTTTTGTTATACTTCTTTGTGATCCCTTCCTCTTTTCCTTCCCTACCTGCCCCTCAAGCAATAGATGATCTCCTTTCTGTCACCAGAGACTCCAGTTTGCATTGTCTGAATTGTGTATAAATGTAATTGTTTAGCATATGCTTTTTGTCTAGCCTCTTTCACTCAGTATGATTATTTAAGAAACATGAGCTGGGCATGGTGGCACATGCCTGTAGGTGGCAGCTTAGGAAGCCATGGGGGGGGTCAGGGATCGCGGTTCGAGTTCCACTGGGGGCACATAGCGAGACCTAGTCCCCCCAAAAATAGCTGGGCCTGGTGGTACACGCCTGTAATCCCAGCTACCTGGGAAGCTGAGACTGGAGATTGCTTGAGTCTGTGATACCCCAGGCAACGTGAGCCTGTGGTTCCATGGGCAAAAATAGCGAGACCTAGTCTCAAAAAAAAAAAAAAAAAAAGAAAAGAAAAACTTGATGTGTAAATTCAGTGAAATCATATTTTGTATAGAACCTTCCTCATTAACAAACACAAAAACCCTTGTATTTAATCACATGGTATACTATGCACTGTAAAAATTAACAATAAAAGTGATGCTCAACTTTTAAGTATAATTATTCCTTGTGTCTCAGACTGAAACTTTGCTAATAACCCACACCATTTTCCTTTTAAATTATAAACAAAAGCAAGGGACCCGTGATGTTCACCAAAAGCTAATATTTAATTAGGCAGCGTATATAAGACATTGGTGAAGAGACTTTCCTCTAATTGAAATATGTGATGAAGAAACCAGAAACCTGAAAGTTGAAGAAAAGCTGTTATCCAGTATTGAGACAAGAAGACAGAAGTGAGCTGCTGAATTTCTCTAAAATGCTCAGTTGAATGGAGGTTGCTCCCTCTCAATTCACACCCATGTATACAACAACAAAATCACTTATTTACACATATAGATGCAACAAACACTATACCTCCGTCCACAAATTACTTTGAGTTCAGCTTCATTCAACCATTGCTTCACATTACCATTTTAATTTTCTTATACTTCTAAGAAGGATTAAAATGAAAAGTCAACTTTAAAAGATCAGTACATCCAAACCTCAGAGCAATTTGACAGAGCTCTTAGAGTTACAAATCCTAGGTCAAAAAATCACATCTTTTAACCTAAAAATTGTTCCCATACACCAGTAAGTGCCTAAAAAATAATAAATATATTTTAAGTGAGTGGAATGAAGTTTTCTGCTCTGTGACCTTACCTTCTCTTCTATGCTGCCACCTCACCTGGCATACCTGAGAAGAAACATATATATGTTATATGTTTTTTATGTGTGCGTTTATATTTTAATCATTTTTCTTTTCTTTCTTTCTTTTTTTTTTGAGACTAGGTTGCTGTATTTTTGCTTGTGGAACAGACAGACTCAAGCAATCCCCAGCCTCGGCTTCCCAGGTAACTGGGATTACAGGTGCACGCCACCACACCCAGTGTTTTTTGGGGACTAGGTCTCGCTATGTTGTCCTGAGAGGGACTTGAACTGCCATCCCTAGCGCCAGCCGCTTCCTAGGCTGAAGCTTACAGGCATGAGCCACCGTGCCCGGCTTAATCATTTTTCTTTTTTTCCAGTGAGATTAGCTTAAGTCTTGCATGCTATTTGGGAGAAGGGGTAGGAGATTATTTTCCATTTCTTAGTCTCTCATGTACTTTTTTGCACATTTATCCAGCACAGCGCAACAGCAGATACCTTTTATGTCACAATCCAATGGAGCTTTGGGTCACATACTTTATAATAAGTTCACAGTGACTGAAACCTGATCCACACAGTCTTGCTAGTTATGACATGATGGGCACATTTTCGTTGTGCCCTCACTAAGCATAAGCTGTGTTTTCTTTTATACATATTAACTCCCACACATCACAAGAATGGAATCCTGTTATCTCTTGATAGATGAAAAGTGTGGCAGCTGGGAGCTTTGTATACGTTATAGCTCAAGTTGCCTTTTTCTTGTCAAGTGTTTTGTCTAGTTTTCATACTTGGGACAATGCTTTTTTTTTTTTTTTTAACAATCCTCTGTACATTTTATCCTGGATCTGATAATTTTTCAAATATTAAAAAAAAAACACCCTTCACTTCATTAGCCAGCCAACCATATTATCATGTGCCTCTGGATGTACCCATCTTTAAGACACGTTCCCATCTCTCTGGGAATGTTCTTGGATCCTTTGAAACACTAAGGTAGAAAAATAGTAAAAGTAAAAAGGACTTAATATTTCTGAATATTCATGGATGTCATTTGGCCCACCTAAACAGGATGGAAGTAGTGTTGATTTTATTTATTTAAATTTTATTAATGATGGTTACAGTGGTTGGTAAAGTTTTATATATTTCAGGTGTACAGCAGTATAAATCAACACCTGTGTGTGTATAACATTTGTTCACCATTTAAAGTCCTATTCTAACCTTCACTATACAGTTGACTGATCTTACCTGATGGACCCACCCCCCCTTGCTTCCCATCCCATCTGGTAATCATGAGTTTGGTCTTGCTGACTATACATTTATTTTTATTTAGTCCACTCACTTGTTTCTTTGTGTATCACACATGAAATCACCCGATGTTTGTCTCTCTCTTTTTGGCCTATTTTCACAAAGCATAATACCCTCTAGGTATTACCCATGTTGTTGCATCATGCTGGTTTCATCGTCGCATCTTGAGGAGTAAAATTATTTGCAAGCAAAGAAACTAAGAGAAAGACAATTACAAACTTAATTCTTCCTGGGATTTCTTCTTAAAGTTTTCTCATCGCTGGTAGCTCATAAACAATAGAGTTTAGTATCAAGAAATGATAACAAGAGTATAATTTTTAAGGATTACTTAAACCAACATAATGATAGAGCTCATGTCATTTTTTTTTAACTTTAAATATTTTAAAGAGAAATCCTGTGTGGCTCTTTTCACATCACTGCAAAAGTCCCAGGGGACCTGTTTGGCTCTCTTGCCTCCTCTATGCTGTGGGGATGATGGGCTACAGAAGAACCGCTGACTGCTCTCAGCCTACATACTGTACCTTACTTTAATTGGCTCCATTTCCACTCTTCTATATTTCTTATTTGTATCAAATAACTTCTGGGAGAAAAGCTGTAGCTTGGTAGGACATATATAAACTGAATTTCCCAGCTTTGCTTGGAACATGATGCTCACTAGAGGAATGGAAAATCAATTTAAAACAATAAATAGGGAAAGCAGAAAGAGTAAACAAAATGTGGAAGGGCGAGGTTTGTTCTGATGATGAGTGACTAAGTAGACAGTTTCCTGTGAGCTCTTTAAAGAATGATTTTTAAAAAGCTGTTCGAACTTCTCAGCTCTTAGTTGAAAAGCAGACCAATTGGTCTGAAAAAATGTTGATCAGGTAAAGTACAAACATATATGGATTGTTTTTTAAATGCAAAAGAGACTGTTGTTCCATTAATCATAGTCTCTACATTTCAAATTGGCATTTGAACCTCAGTTTTCTTACATGAAAAATGGATCTACTAGAGATCTATTAGAGATAATATACGTAAAATGCATAATAGGTAGTAGCCACTCTACAATGAGAAAAATGAAATAACAGAAAAGTCACTGAAGAAGGAAACTTAAGAAAAAGGAGATTAAAGCAAAATGTCGTTCACAAACTATTTTGAAGTCAGAGACATTAGATGAAATGGCAGTCTGCAGGAGGTTTTAGTCTTATTTGATTATATGGTTGTATGACTTGATGATGACATGCATCCATAAGCTTTGAAAAAAATATTTGTTTATGGCAGAAACAACAAAGACCAGGGATGATAAAGAGAGGCAATACATTAAAAATGTCTTACTGGCTCATTTTTTATTTTTTAATAGGGACTACTGAGAAGATACATTTTATAAAACTGAACATCTAAGCAAGTTAATGGAATTACTGACAACTGACATATCACTTTTTACTGGGAACCATCTCTGAACATTGCTGAAGAGATAAAAGACATGGAGGAAAAAGCTATTAAATAAAGCAACTTATACTCATTCATATCCAGTTAGATCCTTTATCTACAGATTCAGAAGCTAGATCCCTAGGCATTGTACAAAATATAATTTGATTTTTTTCACTATTATTTAAATTTATAATAGCATGACACCTGTTACAATTTCAAAATATCTAATGTACTTTAGGTACTCAACACCTCCAGTAAGTTTTCTTTCCAAGTTAAATGTATAGTCCATGAATGAGATCACATGCATTTTACTCTTTACCTTACAGTCCCCAGCTCAGTGCTGTGTGTTTAATTCATGTGAATAGTCATAAATACATGACTGATTGGGTTGTATGAATAAATGAGAAGTCACTGTAAGTTGCCATGAGATGACAAACTTCGCATGGGTAGAGACACATGTTAGATGGAAAGGATGTGAAAATCTTGAATTGAACGCCATGCCTACCAACATTCCTGAAGAGTTACTTTTCTGTACTTCAGTTTCCTTGTCAAAATGAAAATAATAATGAGTATCTTGAGGATTCTTGCAAAGATTGGAGATAAGTCATTTAGAGAATAAGTGATTTAGAGAAGCTGGTGGAGTGTATCCCATATTCCTGCTTCCCATTGATTCCCACTTTAAAGATTAGGAGATCAAAGGTCAGTTTGAAGTAATCCTCCCACCAGCCATATCTCCGTTAAGAGCCAGAGTCAGTTTTCAAACTCGGCTTTGTCTGATTTCCTACAGTCCTTAGAGATTCCTTATATTACATTAGCTTTTAGAAAAGGTCATTTCTAGAAAAATAATGGCTAGAAAAATAATGTGAGGGCCAAATAGAAGGCAGGGTAAAAATTCAGATAGGACTTTCCAAATATCTTAACCATAACCCTAGATATTGTCAACCCTGAATATATACAACTACATAAATCTTGAACTTCACTGCATGTGCTGCCTCCACTGTTATTTTCTACTACATTCCATTCTATTTCATGTTTCCTTTTTTTTTTTTCAAATTGTGATTATCATGGGCCTCACAGTAGGACTTGGGGAGGTGAACTGGGGTGCACAGGACATAGGATTTCCAGCAAATGTCATCTGTCAATGAGGTCCTCTCTGTGGGATGTGCTCTGCTGTCTCCATGGCCTGGTGGTGGTTCTTACTCTGGTGGTCTTATTGGGTTTAGGTAATGGGGTTCTTGGGTTCCTCTGAGAAGGAATTCAGCAGATGTTCCCACTCATCAGCACAAGGTAAATTGTTTTTTTGTTTGTTTTTGAGACTAGGTCTCGCTATTTTTGCCCGTGGAACTGCAGGCTCTCCTTGCCCGGAGTACCACAGGCTCAAGCAATCCCCAGCCTCAGCTTCCCAGGTAGCTGGGATTACAGGCATGCACCACCATGCCCAGATATTTTTTTGGAACTAGGTCTCGCTAGGGGCCCCAGGTGGGACTCAAACCGCGATCCCTAGCCCCCGCCGCTTCATAGGCTGAAGCTTACAGGCAAGAGCCAAATTTATGGAGAAAAGTTAAGAGGAAAGACATCTGCACAGACACAGCAGGCAAACTTAAAGGAAAAGAACTGCATTTTGCAGAGGGCAGGGGTGCTGTTTTATAATGTTTTTGGATGAAATCATTGTGGAAATTTTTGCCTTCAGGTCAGATTGGGTTGGTCTTCTAAGATCCATAATTCTCTCTCCCTCTACCCTTGGTTGATACTCTTTTTTGACCCCACCTTAGATTCCTGGAATGGCCATAGATGATTTAGTTAAGGTTTATCAATCATCCCTATCTCCACCTCTGGTCTTTGATTTTGTGAGAGCTTCCAATCTAACATTTTCTACTCTAAGTTTTCATCAGTTTCACCTCATCACTGGGAGTGAAGATTGGCAGCCTGAGTCAGTTCAGTGCACCTGGAACTCATAAACCTGGTGGAAGCAGATATCTCAGAGGCCCCATCCATAGGAGGTCAGAACGTTTCTTGGGGATGCTGGTTTGGGTGACCCTACTCAAAAGAGAAAGAAACTGGGTCTACTGGAAGAGTGTCTCCAAGGACACAAAACAGGGGACAAAACAAAAGATGAGAAATGCAAACCACACGGAGGAGCAGACAAAGGAAATCTGTGGAGATGTAGTGGTGAACCAAACCCAGTTCCTGCCTTCTTGGAGCTTGTCTGCAACCACCCGTGAAACAGCTAACTGAGACAAAGAGGCCACAAACTCAAGAAGAGTAGAAGTTAGGAGGTTTTTTCCTTAAACCCTGTCAAGACCTCGAAGAAACCTTTTCCTTCACTAGCCCAGTCATGGTTAACAGTGCCTTTGTGACACATGTTGCTGTCAAGAACCAGAAGGTGACGGTGCCTCCTATCCTGATTTGGTGGCTTGAGGCAGAGGACACATTTGCCAGAAGCCTATTTTGTGGAATAATTGACACTGGAAACAATTTCAGAATAGAGAACCTAACTCCTGATCAGATCATGGAACTGGTGAACAAAACTAGACAAGCCAACTGGAAACAAGGGTCATGAGAGCTATTTCAGATCCAAGATGGTTGCTAGAGTTCAGATATATAAAGGAGAAAAGGATATATTCCAGGCAGTTAACCCTTTGGGGCACAGGGACAACTATGAACCCTGGCAAGTAACTTTGCAGAAGAACAAACAAAATCTTGTCTAAAATTATGATATGGAAATCATGTTGAAAGTAAGTCACCCCTGTAAGCATGATAGAGGTACTGTGGTGAAACTGGGGGGCTGTGGCCCCAACATGGTAATGCTGCATTAGGATGGCAGCCATTTTGACCTGGTGGGTGCAGACTTGGAGAAGGGAAGGAAACCAAGGCTTCTTGCAAGAGGAACAGAGAGAGGGCATTTAGAAGGAGCACAGCTGTGAGGACAAGAGGAGAAAAACTGGAGAAGGGAGAGAGCAGAGGAGCAGCAAGGAGTCTGGAGGCCTTGGAGCCGCCACTGCCATGTGTGGCAGCAGGGCAGGGAAGGAAGCCATGCTGTGTGCTTCCATCCCTAGTCTGGACCAGTGAGGAGCCTGGAGAAACATGCTGGAGAAACTTGTGACTTGTGTAAGCTGAGTTGGAAACATGGTACTTGAAAACTTGCTTTAACTTTAAAACTGCAAAGCTGGGGAACTGTCTTGCAACCGGAAGAGAACTTAGAGTTTTGCTGTTTTCATGGTGGCACGGATGTCTGAAGTTGTTGCTCTTTGTTACGAGTGAGTCTTGGTGCTTTGGACTGAAAGAAGGCAGGATCTGTGCCTTTTGGAGGAGGATTGATTATTTATTTCTTCATTGGATTTGAATCTGCTTTTGAAGGAGGATTGACGATATCATCTTTGTTTCTTTATTTGGCTTGAAGGTAGGGAAGCTGCCATTTTGTGGAAGTATGTGGCTGAAGAACCTGCATGTAGCTTTTTGGGCTAGAGACGAGAGTGTGGTAAGATTGTACCCACAGTGACTTTTTGTCTGTTTTGTTTTTTTAGAATTGAATAAATCTGATTTTGCCTCTTTTTTTTTACTTTTTATTTTATTTTATTTTTTAAAATTCATTTTATTGATTTGTAACAATTATGCATTAATTGATCCCTCCTCCTCCCTCC
>PVHY01018155.1:0-23993 GCA_004024945.1 Uropsilus gracilis
GGGTGGTGGGGGTGAATCCCGGTAAAATAAATAAATAAATAAATAAATAAATAAATAAATAAATAAATAAATAAATAAATAAATAAATAAATAAATAAATAAAATAATAAAAAATAAAAAAAAAAAGAAAAGGAAATGAGGTTCCACTTGGCTAACTCTTCTCCTTTAAGTTCCAAACTCAACTTTGGAACTCCTAGAAGTTCCAAACAACACAGCTTAGATCTCTTCTGTTAAAACTTACTCATGTGGTTAGCTCTAAAACAGGAAACTGATAAATATGGTCTTTTGTTCTGGAAAAGGAGAGTTTTGAAAAAAAAAAAGGGGGGGGGTCCGGCTGGGAGAACAGACTTTGGCATAAGTAACTAGCCTTCTTAGCCTTCTCTGCTATGTGTTCCTCTTTAAAGGCCTTCAACAACTTTCCATGGCCAGACACATAAGGCCCTTCATAGTCTGGCCTCTACCTTTCATTCCAGCTCTATCTCCTGCCCTTCTCTTGGGGTATTCTGTACTCTGCCCACAGTCAGTGACAACTTCTAACATACCCAGAAACAAGCCTCTGTGCCCTTGCCTCTGCTCATACTTTAACCTAGAATGCCCTTCCTCTGACAAGTCTGGCTCATTTTCAAAGCTAAATGCAAAGGTCATCTCTTGTGTTACCTTTTCCAGTTCTCCTACTCAGAATCAAAATCTCCTTCCTGGTTCCCAAAGTACTGTGCCTGCCTGTAATATTGCATTTACATTGAATTATAGCTGTTGGGTTTCATGTCCTTTCTCTTTTTAAATGATGAGCTCTCCAAATCAGAAATACAACTAATTCTTCATCTTTATTACCCCAGACTTTACTAGTGTTTATTATGTGGTAGCTGCTCTATCGTGTTCTGTTGAACAGAAAAGTAAAAGAGTAAGGAACAGATTTAGTCAGTAATAGATCTCAGATGCTTTTTCTTTCTAGCATATATAACCAAAACTCTAGACAACACAGCCTTTACACAAGATGGAGGTGATGGGCAAAATCATTTTGTTATGTTAGAATTGTGTTGTATTACATTGTGTGGAGTAAACATACTGAGCTGAGAAACATATTAGTTGATATGATGACACAAAATCAACTTAAGAACAACATGGTTATATTCAGCAGGAACAGAAGCTACATTTAATTCAGGAGATAAAGCAAGCACCCACTTTGTGCTCAGCAGGATGATAGAAACTGTATGAAATCCCTACCACCCTCCCCCTAAATACCAAAATAAGAGTCCTTCTCCACTGTTACACACACACACACACACACACACACAGACACACACACACACACCCTTAAAAGGACTTTATAGTTACAGTCTTCTAAGGAGTGTGAGACCCTTGGAAAAATAGAACACAGAGCCCCAAAACTATTTGATAACAATTAGGTTTCAGTAAGTGTCATAAAAAATATTTCCTACTTACTACAAAATGGTATTTGATATTATAAGTATTTAGAGGAAGAAGGGAAAGGTACAGGCAGGAATAGTGGGAAGACTTTGGATGCAGCCAAGCCTGAGCTGGTCTTCCAAATTGCACAGCGACTATCAGAGCATGAAATGCAGGTGGGGGTGGAGAGAGGATTCTAGATGGAGACAGACACAACACTGAGCATGAAATTGCATCGCAAGAAGATTTTGCCCTTTTTCATTCTCTTTGGCTTCTTTAGTTTACATCAAAGAGAGAGTCTCCATGGTGCATATTTAACAGGGAGTAATATTCCCTTTAATTAACACAGGACAAGTCTCAAGCTTTGATCTTGGCAGACAACAATACTTATTTAAAATTTGGCATTGCGCTTTAAAATATAAGTATTCATATTCCGGGCAAGTGATTCCGAGCAACTTCCTATAGTTTCACTTTTAAAATCAACTAATTTAAGTATGAAGGAAGCATCAACCTAAAGAAAATTAGTAAATTATACTACAATATAGGATGGGAATATTGAAAAACTTTAGTCAGGGAAATACAATGAGAGCCACAGTAGAGAAGACTTTCCCTAGAGTGATGAGAGCTGTGCAGCTGATGGGGCTCGGGAGGGCAGGGTGGGATCCCCAAAGGAACAGAGAGGCAGGGGAGCTGGCTGGAGGCTGGGCAGAGGAAATGGGGAAGTCTTTCCCAGAAGGCTGACAATTCTTCACATGAGCAGGGAGATCCTGAAATGTGTTGCTCGCTTCTCTGCCGGCCTGTATCCGGACATACTCTGAGGACTGGACTGTGTTGCTGGGTAGGCATCGTGGAGAGGGACAGTTGGAGAAAAGAGAGGTAGGAAGCAGGTGCAAATGCTGGAGAGCCATGCTCTTCAAAACTTACACCCAACACAACAGAGCCACTGATCCACGGTCCCTCATTGTTTTCCAGTTACCCATGGACACGTGTCACAGGCCAGTGTGAGACTGTTCATTCCTAGCCTTCACTTAGAGATACGATCCTCACCCCAGCCCTTTCTTATCTTCATCTCTGTCCTTTAATTTTATGTGACTGCATGCTGCTTTTCCCATCTCTTTTGCTCTGGGGACAGGAAATTTAAAGCAGCCCCCAATTTCTTACAGATGAGAAAAGCAATAAAGGTGGGGAGAAGAGGGAGGGAGACCATGTTCTGAATAGCAATAGACATGACATTTCCCAGCCTGCTCTGTCTCTGACTAGTCTGACCCAAGGTGCCAAGTGAAGCAATGCAAGGATGGAAGCTCTACTTGTCAGCATTGATGTCATCAATCTAGACCCTGCTGGCAGCAATACCTCTCTGGAAAAACATTTTAAGAAGAAAAGGTCAGAACCATTTGTTTCTCTATGTGAATAAATTCACAAAGCTCGACTCTGGTCCCCAGAAGACTCAGCACCAACCCTGTGGGCTGCTTCAAACCCTCAAAACAAGCCCTCAGTGAACATTAAGGCCTCCCAAGGCAGTGGCCCCAGAAGTGAGTCCCAAGCATCACCTCTGCACCTGAGGCGATGGCAGGTGCAGAGACATGGCAGAGGGCCAGGGCTTGGTGACTGGGGCTCAGATCCTGCCTTCTCCACACACCAGCTTACCAACCCTGAACTTTCTTACTTAAAATGGACAAACAACAAGAACCTTTGTCTGAGAGGGTTCTTGTGAAAATCAGCTGGAATAATGTAGAGTGCTTAGTACAGTGTGTAACACATACCAAATGGAGATGATAATTGGTCATAAAGACTCTTATAAATAAAATAGTCTTAAAACCCAGTTGTTTCAGTTATCATGAAACAAGCTGCTCTGTATTTTAGTCATTTAAAACTAGTCAATGTAAAATATAAATATGTATGTATATAAAATTTTTTAAATATTGAAAAATAAAACTAAGCTAGTCATTTATCATTATTTTCCATGACTCTGGTGATGGAGCAGTCTCAGCCTGGCAGTTCTTACCTGAGCTGCCTCAGATGCTTGCCCTGAGTCACTGGGACAGAAACATTCAAAATGGCTTATTTACTCTCAAGTCTTGTGCCTCATCTGGGATGTTCTGAATAGCTGGAGACTGGCTGAGCATCTTGCTCTCTGTGCAACCCCTTCCTGTGTCTTGCTTGGACTTCCTCATGGCATGGCGTTCTCAGAGGAGTTAGATTTCTTACAGTTGGGGGCTTCCAGGGAAATAATCTAAGAGATCAAGAAGTTGTCTGATTTCTATGATCTACCTTTAGTGATACAGCATCATTTCTGTGACAATCATGTTGTTACATGGGACCACTCCCGATTCATCTTGGAGGGAATCGCACAAGTTGTCAACATGGAGAGTAGTTCTTTGGGATCATCTTAGTGACCCCAATAGCCATATGTTTCTGGATATGCGGTATTGAAAAGAACTTTGGGTTTGAATTGCAGCCTTGGGTTCAAGGTTTCAGTTTGAGTTTCTACCCTCTGTAACATGGAGATAATGCTACATTCCTTAGGGATTATAGTGGAGAAACATTATCACCCATGGACAGCTGCCAGCACAGTGCCTGGCACACCAGGGAAGTCCCCCCCCCATTTAACACAGAGAGGGGTCTTCACCACCTGCATTCATGTCCTCATTCTTGGAGGGACCACCCCAAGACCAGGCTGCCCGTCACTCCATTGTTTCTGAGCTCTGCATGTGTGTGCCAGGAAGCTTAGTTTAGCTCCTCCCCTGCCGAGTTCATTGTTGGCACTGAATAAATAATGCATAATTCACAAGAAGCATTCAACTCATGCTGCTATGCCAGAGTCCTTCTGAATGGAATTTCTGCTAACTCTGGAGTGAGTTATTTAAAAATTAAAAAAAAAGTGTTAAGTCACCTGATCTAAGAAATCCCAGAAATGCTTTCATTTTCTCTTGACCTCTATTTTTAAAACCTGCCAGGAACCAGCACACATACTCATTTTGGATTTAACATGAATTACCAAGCAGCTGGAAAGAACTCAAGGTGACAAATTACTGACACGGGTTCTTAAAGCTGCACGCAGGGCACTGGAGAAAGCCACTTAGAGCCTCCTTGGTGATCTCTGTCCCTTCTGTGTGGTTCTAGGCCTGCGGGCAGTGGGAGAACTCTGCGCTGGCTCTGTCACCCTGAGCACCTTGGAGGGTGAAAAGACTGAAAGAACCAGTTGAATTTGTACCCTCCCCCCATCCAAGTTCTCATTCCAAGGAAACTTCATCAAGAGAGAAAGTGAAGGAACTAGATAGAATAGACTCTCTACTCGCGGGACCCTGGTGGCATTGTTTCACTGAACTGGGAGGGACTGTGTCAAATCTAAGGACATGTGTGGGGGAAGAGATGACTGTGATAAATGTGAGACGGAGACACTCTTGGGAGAGATGTCTGGGATCTTCTGTCATCCTCCTTTGGGAATAACTTCTGTGGCATGAGCACTGACCCAGAAGTCCTTGGCTTTGCCTATACTGGGCCATGACCTGTTCTTGGTAAATCTTCCCTCTCATTGGTTTAGTTTCCAGAACATGCTGGTGGAATCCCACTTCTCACACTAAGGGCTGTGCCCGAGCTTCAGGCCCCCGTCCCATTGCCAACAAAGCAATCTTTTCTGCACATGCCATAATTATCTCCCGGTCATGTCCACCCCTCTAAAAACCTACCACCCCTGCTCATTTCTGGGTCTGGTTACTAGTCTCCATCACCCAGCAACAAAGACAAGAATCCTGAACTATATCATCCCCCAATTATCCAAGTAGCTCCACACCCAGCAGTTCTTTCTCATGAAAGTCTTTAGATAAAAGTCTAGCCGCCATTACCATCTACCCTGCAATTGCTGAGTCCAGGTCCTCATCACTCCTCACCTGGACTATGGGGCTGGCTTTCTGGGGAAACTGCCTCTCTACCTCTCTTCTGCTTAGCCAGTCCCAGAATACTCTTTCCTTAGGATCCAAGTCTAGACTGAGGAGAAGAACAAGAAAATCAATTGATTAGCTGTATTTCCTTGAGTTTGGGACACATTACTTTCCTACTCTGGCTCCTTTGTGCCTTCATCTACAAAGAGAAGGAATTGGGCAAAACAAACTCTTCTAGAAGCTTCTTCCTGTTCTGTGAGTCTGTGAGTCTTCTGAGAAAACTTTTGTAGGAGAGATTAAATATTGGGATCCTTTTCTGGCCACAAATCTCAGGCAGCCTTATCATAGCTGAGGGGAAAATCACTAACTTCTCTGTGTGAATTACTGTCATCAATTTTCTTAATCCAGTTCAGCTCAGCAGAAGGTAATTCATTTTGGGGGGGTCAAAAAGTATGTTGGAAATCTAAGTTTAGCAGGATTCTCTTTAGGAACTGCAGATTTTTTAGAGATGGGGCAGTGAGCAGTTTCCTCTCAGCATTTGGGGGAGGAGGTTGAAATCAAAGCATTGTCTGACAATAAGGAGCTCATTAGGAGTTACAAGCTGTACAATGGAGTAACTTAACTCTACTTGTTTCCATTTTTAATTGGAGTCACTGATGTCTAAGCACATCTCAGGGAGATAGGTGAGTCTTATGGGGTTCTAGGATCTGTTCTGGGCCCAAAAAGTTAAAGAGGTGTTTTCTCAGAGTCTTAGATTTATTTTTTAACTTTCTTATTTAGAAATAATTTCAAACTTACAAAGAATAAGAGGAGTAAAAAAAAGCATGTGTACCATTTATCCAGATTTATCTATTATTAATATTTTATTCTGTTTGTCTTAAAATTTGCTTTTCCTTCTCCTACCACACCTTCTTCTCCCTCTCTTCTCTGTTTAGTTAGCTGATTAGGTAATCTATTTTTCCTTCATCGTTTGAAAGTAAATTAAATAGATTTAAGGGGAAGAAAAGTAGAGGAAAGAAACTGTGATGGCTCATTTTATGTCTGTCATCTTGACTGGCTCAAGTGTCCAGATAGTCAATCAAGCTTTTTTTCCAGATGTTTCTGTGAAGGTGTTGTTTGGCTGAGACAATCATTTATATCAGTGAACTTTCAATAAATCAGATAACCTCCATAATGTGGTCGGGCCTCATCTAATCAGTTTTAGGTCTGAATAGCGCAAAGTTAACTGACCTTCTCAAAACAAGAAATTCTGCCTCTGGATTCAAACTCTTCCTGGGTCTATATACCTGCTGTCATACTCTGAGGAGTTAGTATTTACCAAATCTCCAAAGTTGTGTGAGTCAAGCTCCCCTCCCCCCTAGCCAACCCCTCCCCCCTCCACACACACACCATCTGGTTTCTAGAGATACATCTGGTTTCTCTGAAGAGTCCTTACTAACTCAGGATCCCTCCCTATACCTATAGGAGGATGGGTGAAGATTCTGAATGGAGCTCTCCCTCCTGAACAACTCCCAGGCTGTACTCTGCAAGGACTGAGAGATGGTACAATACTCTCTGTAAGGAAAGGAGCCTCCTTCCCACAGGTGAGTGCCACAGGTAAGAATCAGAGAAGGCCTGAAGTGTGGCTAGCGCCAGCACACAAAAACATTCACTTGGGTAATGATTGACATCAACTAGGTCAGGCATTGTTCCATATGCTTTCCGCACATAATATGATTTAATGATCAAACCCTAGGGAGTAGGTACTACAATATCCACATTTCACAGGTGAGGAGGCTGAGGCACTGTGAGGTTAGGCCACTCCTTGACCTGGAGTTGACACTGTTGTATTGAGTGTTGTGTCTACAAGCTCATTCCCTCACTGGTGACGACTCTGAGAGCCTTGTGGCATTGTTCATATTGTTCAGATGAACAGATAAGACTCAGAGGGGTTAAGTGACTTCTTAAGGTCAAACAGCTAGTCCTTCTGACCTCAAGCTAAGCTCTTCCTACCCAGTCATGCTGTTCCCACCCATATTAGCTACACTGGGAAGACAGGTGCTACAGAGCCTCCCTGCTACCCTGCTGTTTACAAGCCTGCTGATCCCCAGGTCACATTTCATTAAAATTATTATTACGAGTCACTGTCATTCTGAGGGTCAATAGACCCCCGTTTGCACAACACTGTGCAGGTCATCAAGGACTCTTGCCTCATTTGTTCCCCATAGTAAATCAGGGAAGTATGTAATATACTCCATTCCACAGAGCCTGGCGAGGCCAAGGAAAGACAGAAATGAACACTTATCAAGAACTGCTGCACTTTTGGGTGGTGCCTGGGGCTTGAGCATACCACATCCAGTTGATTTCTCACCATTGTCCTGTGAGATGACATTACTACCTCCATTTGCCAGGTGAGAAAACCTAGCAGCTATAATAGCATACCTATTGCTAAGTAAGATCATAGAAAAATGGGAATTCCCAGAAAGGCTCCTAAAATTCTCTGCATTGTCTTAATCCCAATAGCTTCTCTCTACCTTCTTTTAAATTTTTTAATTCTTTTTTTAAAAATTGAGATAACTAACAATGGTTTTTCAAGACTGTGTGTGATTTAAGAGAATAGGGTCATACCTCCTCAGATGTATGTTATTACACCACCCCTGCTATCAAAACACCCAAGGTCCTTTGGGCTTCCTCATCCCTTTGTTCCCTCTCTATACTTCCTTATCCTCTAGTGACCTTAATTCTGCAGTTATAATTTTAGGATTTATTTTGTTTCAGTTTTGTCAGTTGCTTTGTTTTGTTTCTTTATGCTCTATATATGAGTGAGATCATCTGGTATTTGTCTTTTTCCCTCTGACTTACTTTGTTAAGCATAATCCTTTCCAGTACCATTTTGTCACAAATGGCAAGACTTCATCTTTTTATGGCCGAATAGCATTCTACTGCACTTATCTACATCACATCTTCCTTCTGAAGACATGCCCTCAAAGTCTCCCCTTCCAAAATTCAATTCTTTTTAGCTTTTGTATTAACTCAACTTATTGTTGAGAAGAAAACATTGAGAATGAATTAACCTTCAAGAGGAGAAGACAAACTGCCAATTCCTTTCTAACAATTTTGTAGTGAGGAAGCAACACTACTCTGACCTTGTTGGGTGCATGGATAGATGTTGTGTACATCTGTGGTGTACATGGATAGATGGATAAGTGAATGAATCAGCTGGCAGCATTATGACATGGTACTTCAACTTCTTGTGCTTTTTTGCACCTGATTTCTTAACTCTCATTGGGCTTTTCCAATCTCTTGAGGCACCAAGATGGTGGAGTACAGTGACTTGCTGTCCACCATGGGTTAGATTCAGCCAAGTGCATCTCAATCAATTTTTAAGGCCCACCCCCACTCACAGTGTTCTAAGGCCCAACCTTCTTCCTCCCCCCCACCCCACCTGTGTCAAAAGATTGACCCAGTTTGCTCCCTTTCATGCATGCATCTCCCAGTACCTATTCTTACCACTGAGCCTTGCCTCACACCCACATCTGCATGGTCTTGTCCATGTCTCCCTCCGGGGCCACACTGGGCTATGCTGACTTTTCCTTCTCCCTAGGTTGGGTCCCTGCTTGAGAAAGGTGTAGGGGTAAGCTAAGGAGTTAAGCATATAACTAGAACTTCTGACTCAGTGCCTTCAGCACATCTCTTCCTAGTAGACTACCTCCTTAAATGGCAGGTAATAAAAATGCCTCTCTATGCTGTTCTCCAGTAATCTTTGTTATCTAATTTCTCTGCTATTGAGTCTAATTTCAATTGCTGGAAACTTTAACCACACATGAGAGGGTAGTGCTTGTTCATGGGCAGCCCTAGAGCTAGAGATCAGCATCTCTGTCCTAGACTCTAGTCTCTGAACCTGAACATACAACTATGGTTCCAGTGGGAGGGCCAGCACCCCATCACTGAGTCTCTTAAAACCTTGGGTCCTGTAAACATGAGTCTTGAGCTAAGGTCAGGATTCTGTGTTCTGTCTTCTAACAAAGATGTGAATGAGGTCAGGGCAGCAGAGATGTGCAACTTTTAAGTAACACCAAAAATTCTGCAATTTTCCTCCAGGGAAAACAGAAATTATAAGAACACCCACAGTTTCTTCTTAAAACAGCCTTTAGTTATCCCAGTGAATTGGGAATCACTGGGGTCAACACCACCAAAAAATATGCATAGAGTGTGATTGGTAAAAACCACCCCAGGATATGCTTTTGGAGAGATTGATGGGAGAAGGGAAAACTGAAATTTTTGGTTTTTCACACTTTTGCATTGCTCTATTTTTTTTTTAACATAAGGAGGTTTTATACTTAAAAAACACTTCTCTGAATGACTTATTTAGGTATAGAATCTGATCACTGCAGGACCTCAAGGGGCTCTAAAGTCCTTGGGTTTCACTTAGCACAACTCCCTTCTTGACAGAGAATCTGAGCTGACAAAGGGGGAGGGACTTGGCCAAGGTCATCTGGCCAAGGTCACACTTCAGACAGGAAGCCTTTGGAATCTGTTTCCCAGACACATTCATTTATAAAACTAATTGTTCTGTAGCTAATCCAGTGGAGCATGAGCACAGCAGAATGTTTAAAATTCCCTGAAGAAACAAGAAAAGGCAATTAGGGATGTACTAGAAAGTATACCTCCATTCTGGAGGTGGTCTTATTAAAGCTTAGAATGGAGTGAGAAAATGCTGAGAGAAAATGAAGGGGTAAAGAAGGCCACTGGGACTAAAGAACACTGTTTCCTATGTCCTATGTCTACTGAGATGTCTCTGTTCGTTATCAGTATTTGTACAAAAGAGAGAAGACAGTGATTGAATGAAAAGAAATTATATCACATGAGATGGGGGATGGGGTAAGCACAGGAGAGGTGAGTGGCTGAACACATCAGCTGAGCAAGTAATGGTTTCTCCTTCCTCAGATTTTATGGAGAAAAACCCAAGTTGCAAGAAGCTGGGAGACTGTTAAGGATTTGCCTTAAATCCTGTGGAAACTCTGAAGAGTTTTCTCACAGCCCTTGGCAAGGAGACTTGGGAGGCTAGAGGGCAGGAAGTTATGATCTTCTGATTACCAGGGTAAGTCAAGGAGGGTCCTTCTTTTCCTACTACTGTTTGTTGGTGTCAATTGCTAGTTCCTACTTATCTTCAAAGCAACCTGCTGATTAAAAAAAAATCGAATTAATTTTTGCTATTGTAAGGGAGAAGACTACTTCAACAGAGTTTTAGAAGTATCCAAAAGGGATTTGGGCACAGTCAAGATTTACTTGACTGATTTATTGGGATTTTGAAGTCTGGTTTTAGATGTCCTCTACAGGGGCAGGGGACAGGCACTGCTTGATTAGGATGGGGTAGGGAGAATGACATAATGGTTTAGGATTGGTAGACACAGCAGGGCAAGGACTTTGAGCAAGGGATTCAACGAATATTGTAGTCTAAACTGTCATTTGATGCTTTCTGTTCAGAGTTGACAGATCTTTCTAAGACTTCTATCAATAGAGGCAATAAAGTTATTTGCAACTTTCATTTGCTGGTAAAGAGTTTTCTAGAATAATAATGTAATGTTGCTGAAGTGGAATAAATGACGTAAGCTGGTGGGTGTAGATATTTCCATTCCCTCTGGAAAGACCACCCAAGAGTATTAGGTTCAGTTCTGGGCAAGCAAATTTAAGGAATGTTAGAAAATTGGGGCATATCCAAGGTCAGAGACCAGTACAACAAAGCAAAGTCCTGTGGGAGGTGATCAGAGAACTGGGGTATTTAAAAAGGCAAATCTGGGACCTGCCCCAATGCAAGAGTCTGCTGGTGGGATGAGCTTTCATGAAACACATGGGCACTCAATGCCAGAACAAAATTGAGGTACCATCAGCAAGGAAGGAAGGGGAGCTATTTGGAGAAACAACACTCTGCCGTAGCTGGAATTTCTCCTGAGATTGATTCCAGCTTTTTAATTCTATTTCTGGGTTATTTTTCAGTAAAGTAATAATTTTTATAAGTGGCCACTTCTGTTTAAAAATTGCTTTTTTGACTTTCTTATGGCCCAATTTTCCTTTCCCACTTCCTGTCTTTGAGGCTACAATTAGCCCCTGGTGACACATTTGGCATGTCACTGCTATGAGCACAGGCCTGATAAGCTGGGTGCAGGCCCACACAGTAAATGCAGTCAACTAATTGCTAGTTTTATCCTGTTCCTCAACTTCCCTGCAAATATTAAATATATATATATATATATATATTTTTTTTTTCCTTTCAGGGACTCTCTTCAGCAGCCTCTGAAGCCTCTGCTTCTTTCTCACTCAGTCTCACTTTGGAGATTTCCCATTGAAAAGGGAACATTGGCAGCCTTCAGTGAGAGAGATCTGTTGCTTTGACTATCATCCTTGTCACTCAAGAACCTCCCATTACCCATGATGGTCTAAGCCCTATTCTGGTCACTACCACTTCAGACCCTGGCTTGCAGCTTTCTGTCCTGGGTTTCACTAGCCTTCACTCCCTAATCAGCAGATTGCAGGAGAGCTGAGCATGTGCCCAGGTTCTGCTCCCTTCCCCTTCCTTGGCTCCATCTCCACACACCTAAATACTACCCTGCCTTCAGACACAGCCAGCTCAGCCTTCTCCTGACTCGGGTGAACATCATTTCTGTAAGGGGTTACTATTGCCCCTGAGAGAGAAATGTAGTCCCGACTGTATGCTGGCCATCCCCAACAGGGTCAGCTCTGGACCTGAGCTTGGGTCAGTGGTAAGATCTCAACACAGTTGAGCTGTGTTGTGGTTAGTTCTCCTGTGGAATACTTGAACTGCAACATTTCCAAGCTCCACCCTTCTAGAGGGGAAATGCATATTCCCCTTTTAACTCCACACTCACCACTCTCTGCACTGAAGAGCTTTCCATAGGAACTTAACTGTAGTGAGTCAAATGCTTCACCAAGAGATGCAGTGGTGGTGACAGAATGGCATCTTCATATGATTTACCATTCTTCTTCCTCTTCCTCCTCCGTTATTATCAACAATAATAATTGTCATACAATTACTATAACAATAATTGCCATCATTAGTTATTATTTGCCACACAAAGTCTTTACAGACTTGGGCGTGTTGTATCCCTGGGGGATCCTGATTGCACGGGGTGGCTATCAGGAAGAGATGGACAAGGATGAGCTCCCACTAATAAGGTCCTTGGCTAAAGTGACTTTCTAATTTGCTTAACAAGGGCCTAATGCCTGATTAAAAGTGTTTTAGAAAAATTCTCTAGAGAGGAGGAGAGGTGCCAGGGGGCAATGCAATGGCTCATTTTTCATTCTTTAATGTGGAAAATTGGCAGGAAAGGGGTGATGACAATTCCTTGCAGAGAACAATGTTCCAGATGGCTCCTGAGAGCCAGCCTAGGAGAGATACTCTTTGGCAGACTTGTTCACCAGCATGACTTTCCAAATGCCCAAGCCAAAAGCAGCATTTGTGGGAGACTTGCAGTGAACCCCTTACAAGCAAGGCTCTGTCCCCCCCTCCAAACTTTGTGTCTTATTCCTGAACCAGTCTGCAGATCCTACCTGTCCTCACAGCAAATTGTACCAGTGTGAGTTCTTTTAGGACACAGGTGGTCACTCAAATGAGGTCAGGAGCAGAGATAGGCGCAGGCAGGGTTTGAAGAACCTTGCCGGTTCTGGGCAGTTATCACCCTCGACTTGAGGGACCCTGGGAAGGAGTAATTGTTAGAATTCCGATCCAGGCTGTGGCTGTAGCGCAGGCCAGTTGACAGAGGTTGTGGCCAAAGTGTAGATCAGAGTAAGAAGCAGGGAGCTAACGCTGCCAGAGGCAGACAGCCTGTGCTTTTTTATAGGGCCATATTTACAAGGGGCTGACAAGAAGTAGAGTAAGCCCCTCCCAACAGGCAGTGAATTGTTTCTTGGCCATTTTCTGAAGGAGTATTTTTTAGGGTTTTGCATTTAAGATTTGCACATTAATCATTAGACTCATGTTGCACTTCGGAACACAGGAAAGTACATCTCCAGTCTCACAAACAAGGGGCCATCATGAATTGCAGTTCTCCTCATGAGGTGAGGGTGCTGGCTGAGCTGGCGACCAGCCAGTCCCCCAAGCAGCTGGGCACCCAGCAGCACTGGGTCCACTGCAGGCAAGCCAGAATATGGTGAGCTGTGAGTTGAAGGTGTGCGAGGGGAAGGTGTCAGTCTGAAGGAATTCTCAAACATGGGGGAGGGCCTCCCAGTGAATTTCCTCCCACATACAGACTGACATCAAGCACCATGGAGATGAGGCATCCTCTCCTGTGAGGCCCCTAGGAAGGGTGGAGGAGCAGAGACAGGACTGGGGTCCCACTTCCCTCAACACTGACTTTCTTGGTCACCCGATTCCTCTGGGCTCTGTGTGGTAGTCTCATGCCCCAGGGCACATATGTTGCCTCCCTACATTGGATGTGCCAGGACTAGTACCGAGTCTCCTGCTCCTGGGCCTGACTACCAGCTATGAATGAGGGAGGGGCAACGTGGGCCCCAAGCATCAGGCAGTGGGCAGAAGATGCCTCTCCAGAAGCCAGGTCAGGGAGCTTCTCTGATCTCTCCCAGTAGAGTCCCTGGAAATAAGATCACCCCAGCCACCAACAGCTCATCAATAGGTCAAAATCCAGCACAATCTGCAAGACCCACCTAGATGCCACCTCCCTCCATTCTTGTGTTCCTGAAAATCACCTGCACTATGTTACCAAAGAGTTAACTCATCCCTTTCAGGGCCTTTGCACTTCTCCAAGGCTCTATCTTTGAGAATTCTAGTTTGATGAGTATGTGATGATGTATATAATGAGTATATGAGTTTTGATGACACCTGACTATGAACTCCGCAGCCTCATATTGCTCCCTCTCCCCATAGCCCAGGACCTAGCTGAGATGCAGCATTTCACAAATACAAGCAAGATTCCTGATATCTCTTTGCCTTTCCCCTACCAACATAAGGAGGCCGTTTTGCTTTCTGGTTTGCCAGCAATAGTGCTTTCCCAACAAAGCAGACATAGCACCCCACTCTCCTTTCCAATCTTTTTGATGTGCAGGAACTGTCCCTCGGCCCCCACTTTTTGAAAACTATCACCAGGGCTGGGGTATTCTCCAGAGCCCAGGAGGCCCTCAGCAGTGGGGTGGCATTTGATGAACAAACAAAGGCCTGTGAACAGCTCTGACACAACCAGTGTCCCCATTCACTGTCATCCAGGGTCCCAATTCTACCTCAGGAGCTGCACAGTGTGAATATATTCCCACTTCCCCAGAGTACCCCTTCCTGAGCTTGGGCCAGCCTTCCTGTGCTCCAGTCTTCCTTCTCCAGAATAAACAGCCTCAGCTCTTATATGGTTTTACTTGTTCCAGCAAGCCTGTTGTTTTGAAGTGCTCTTGAAAAAAACATTCTCCGCAAGGTGAAATATAAATGAGTGGTCAGGTTGGTACTGACCCACCCCTTGCTGTATCTCAGCAAGAATAAATACTTTCATGTCTCTCCCAGCGGTGTGGAAATCCCTGGCTACCATGGCTCAAAACATGCCTGCAGGAGACTGGGAGAGTCTGAAGGGTGAGGTTAAAGAGAGTGGTAGAAAAAGAGAAGGTTGACCCTCGATTCAGTTGTTATTTTTTTCCTTCAAACATATATGAGTGTAAAATAAAGAGACTGTAAGTCAATAACTCAATAGGAAAGTTTCCTTTGAGAATTTTGGGGTAGGGTCTATCTGGTAACTCATCTTGATAGTATTAAAGGGGGAAATAGGTGGTAGGAAAATTCCTGAAGGATTCTTCAAGAGGCTTTGCTTTAGTGAAGGATTTCTTAATATGCTTTCCCAGAATCTTCCCTGGCATTCCTAGAACACTAGAAAGTATTCAATAGGTCTGATCTCTTACAGAATTATTATAAAAAAAAATCACTGGGTTCTTACTTTCCTTCACTCTCTCTCTCTCACTCTCCTTCCTTCCTATCCCTCTTACCTTATTCCAAAATGTATTTGAGATAGCAAATGCTTCATTGCTTTTGTGGTCTAATGCTTTAGTAGTGTCTGATTGCTCATGCCTTCGACTGAGTGAGCCAGTATTTGAGTTCGTAATAATTTTGTAATAAGGAGTCTGGGCCAAAACTGAATCTGCATTAATGAGGTCTCACCTTTAATCAAATCAAATAGCAGCATTAGCTTCATTTGAGCTCCATATATTCACTGTTATCCCATTCATTAAATTAGTATAAAACTGTCCCTAAGGTGAGCTTTATGTAGAAATATCATCTTTCTAATGAAAAGGTGAAACAAAAAAAGTTTAAATCTAAGAGTCTATTACATCATATAAAATTCAGTCTGCGACCACTTTTGAAAGGGCAGAAATGAACTGATGAGACCATCTTCTTTTCTTTTCTGGCCTAAGTCAGACAAGAAGGACACAAGACACAAGGAGACAAGGACACAAGGAGATGAGAACACGTGTCCAGATGGTACCAAGCTTGAAAGCTTCTGGTTTTGAAAAGGGAATATTTTCTCTCCTTCCTAAACATCATAATGCCAGAACCTCCCCCCAAACTCATCCTACATTCATTCATACCTCCTGAAGGAGGAAATCAGTTTTACTGCCCGCTTGAGGCCTGGCATAAGCATGATTCATCCAAACAACTTACTGCATGTCAAAGTAGAAACCCTGACCTCTGAGTCTGAGGAAAAGCTTTGCAAGAGAAAGATTCTTAGGGTTTTTGCTAAGTCTCTCCAAGACTTTTCCTGAGAACTAAAGGAAACCTTCCACGGCCTAACCACCCTGCATGGAAGTGTTTTCCCTCCCCAGAAAGTGGGGGTTTTCAAAAGCAGGTCTGTCCCTGGAGGGTAGGAGGGCAGCAGTCCTGAGTCTGGTACTCAGAGGGGTGGTGAGGTGCGGGTGCCAGTCTGATCCTCTCCTCTCCCCTGAGAAAGTTCGATTTGAAACCACCATCCAGGGACCTCTGCAGACATTGTTGGTGTGGCTGCCCTTCAGTGCCACATCCTAGGTGGTCCCACACTGAAGGAGCTGCTGTGGCCCTGCCTTCTAAGGGGAACCCTGCATAGACAGCAGCCCTGAAAAGACTTACTCCATCACTCACTGAGTGGTGCCCGGCAGTCCAACCAACCAGAATGATAGGACTGGTCCCAAGGGAGCATGAAGAGTTTAGCAATCAGTCGTTAGGATATTCATGCTGTAAACAATATAACCACGCTCAAAGCCAACATGTCTGAAGTGGGGAAGTCTTGTATAAAACTTTGATTTGCAGATAGATTCCTTGTGGTCCGCAATACATGGAGTCAGTGGCAAAAATGGTTAAAAGCCAGGAGTGGTTTCATATGGAGGGATGTGGAGCAACAAGAAGGCATGTTCAAGGGTAAGACTGGAAAGGTGGAAACCTGTTCAGGCAGGTGCCCAGGCCAGGGGTCTGCTGAGGGGGGGTCTCTACAGGCTGGGGCCAGGAGCTGGAGACACAAGGTGGGGAAGCAGGAACAGCATGTCTATCAAGTAGAAGAAGGCCTGGGTTTCTCCAGGAACTGAGTTTCATGTTTGCAGTTGGGCCTCTAGAGGCTTTGAGCACATTCCTAAGACCAGGCTGGGCTGATTTAAACGGATTGCAAGTTGCGAGAGAGGCCACAGAAGGAGAACACACAGACAGGCTTTGCTGAGGAGACCAAAGGATGCTTTTGGTGAGAGCTCTCTTCTCAGACTCCAGAGAGGGATCAGGGGCCTGGGTTCCCTGGGACTCACCCCACCTGAAGCCTCTACACTTCAACCAGCCAAGAAGAGCATAAGAGTCATTTCTAATTTGTACTGATTTTTCTGACAAACACAATTTGAAGATTCAACTCAATTGCAATCAACAAAGTAAGACTACCAGAAAATAGCTCACTTTCCTTGGAGCAATGAGATCATCGGTGACCCCAAAGGAGTTGGGGCCCCCAAAGTTTGCAGGCCTCCAATGGGCCCAACGAACTTCTGTTCTTTTCTCAGCGTGAACTAAGGCTTTGCCGAACAGGAGAGCTTCTTCCTGGTTCAAGCCACTTCCCAAGATGCTTTGGGCTAGGCAGCAGCTTGCAGGGGAACAATACTGGACCAGAGTCAGGAGGCTTTGGTTAGAGATAGTCCAGCTGGTCCTATCTCTCTGCTATTGCCCTGGGCAAGTCACTTCTCCTAGAGTTGCAGATTTCCCATCGTTAAAAGGGATGGGAGACAGGAAGTAATCTTATGCCATGCCCACCTTACAGGGTGATAATGAACTCAAATAAGATAAAGGATGTGAAAGGGCATAGAACAGACACTTTGTCCCTGTGTAGGGATACTAGTGGCAATGAAAGCAATGGCAGCCAAGTTCCTTATTATGCGTTCTGTAAGGGCCACACCAATGTTGACATCACTGATGTCAGCGGTCGAACCGCTTTTCATTCACCCCTGGGTCTCATGCAAGCTCTGAAAGATCATCTGTCACTTGGGGAGTTTGATGGAATTCCCAGAGCAGCCTTCTCTCCCTGCCAAGTCCAGGGGCCTCTCCTAGAGGTGTCTCTTGAGCAGAGGAGCTGGGACCATCCGTGCCCACTTGGAGGCAAGAATTCTCTCTGCTTTCACCTGTGGGAAGGGGAGCTTGTGGATCATCAACTCCCAGATCTCAGTCTCCAAACTTAGGAAATTCTTTTTGCTGCCTATGCTCACTCAATCCAGATGGTTCATAGGGAAGGCTTGGGGCTCAGGTCTCTATGGTGGTCCCCCTTTCCCATGGTTTTATTTTATTTTTTTCAGTTGCCTGTGGTCAACTATCATCTGAAAACACTAGCCACAATAAGATCCTTGGAAAGAGAAACCATATTATTTCAACATGTTCTTATAATGGTTCTATTTTTTTTAGTTACTATTGTTAATCACTTACTGTACTTGATTTGTAAATTAAGCCTGAAGTATGTATGTGTGGGAAAGAACACAGTATATCTGGGGATTGGCGCTACACATGATTTCAGGCATTCCCTGGGGCTCTTGGAAGTAGTTCCTGTGAACAAAGGGGTTACTACACCTTGTGGAGATGATGATTGTGTGTGCATGTGTGTGCATGTACATACATATGCTAGGGACACTTTATTGACTCATAATTCTGGTTCTACCACCTGCCCCTCTTTGTATCACACTTAGTAGTTTTCTCAAGGATACACTGAAAAGTCCTTCTTTTCAGAAAATTGAGCAATGATAGATGTGAATTGCCAATGGTTATTCAGAGATTCTCTAGACAAGTAGGAAATTGTAATCCCAAGTCATTAAGTTCTTGAACTTTCACTGAGCATGCAGGTGCCCCCTCCTCCTATCTGCGCAGCAGGGATCTGATCCTGTGCTGAGGGGTCCCAAGCCTGGTGCTCTCTGCAGGGGAGAGAACAGGAGGAAGGGACACAGGCTGAACTCTGAGTCCATATCAGACTCTCAGAGCTAAGTTCCGCAGGTCCCTGATACTTTTACTATCAAAAACGTTTTCAGAAGTCATCTTTTACCCTAGCTGCACAGTAGGATAATTCTTTACAATAAACATACTAAGTGTATCAATTTAACATGAATATATTTCCCCAGTATTTATTAGAGAAGCATGACTGTTGTTATGTTTAGAAATAGAGATTGATTAGAAACTGAGGTTTTTCTGTTAGCACAAGAGTCCCCCAAATACAGAATCTATGTGTGTTAGCCAAAGCAGTGGAAACAGGTTCTTAGCCAAGCAAGCCCTTTTTTCTGGGAAATGTAAATGACCATCAGGCCTTTTGAAATCACAGGTACAGACTGTCTCTGAGAATCTCCCCGGAGAGTGAAAACCCAAATGTTGAAGCTTCTGGGTTAGACCAGCTCCCATCTTACAGGGGAGGACATTGAAGAACAGAGAGAAGTGACCTATCTAAGGACACACAGGGCATTGGTGGTAGATCTGGAACTAGAACCAGGTCTCCCACCTGGTGCCACAGACCTGTTCTGCAGTACCTGGCCACCCTGCCAGTTCTGAGGCTGGAAGGCAGTATGGCATGGGACCAGCCACAGCCTTCTGGACCCACTGATGTTCCTATGGATTCACACTCAGATAAGAGTAGGGAGACTGTCAGAATTGGTGCAGAATCTGAGTCAAGCCACATAGCTAGAATCCAGCTCACAGTTGCCTGAGACTGCCTTTCATGTGCTTTACCTCTGGTCACTTCATTGCCCCCCAGCCCAACCCTGCTGTCTTCCCCTGCCTCAGATTTAGGCAGAAAATGCATGGCCCAGCCAGCCCCTTTGTGCAACAGGGCAGGCAGGCAATTGTCCCACAGGGCTCTCTTGACCCTGACTGGCCTCCCTGGGGCCCCTGAGCTCAGTGACTTCATGTGCAAGGCTTGCCAACCCGGGAGACACAGGCGGGTGAGGAGGGTGCGCTGGTACATTTTCAGTTCAAACTGAATCCTACTTACGATTAAAGTGATTTCCCCCCCTTTTTCCTCCCTGAAGGGAGCAGTTGATGGAAATGTTATTTCTTTGTCATTGGAAGTTCAACTTCCTTTGGCAAAGCTCTGGAACTTTGTCACAGAGCACTGGCACCTCTCCTGAGTGTGTGCCTGTGCAGCAGAGATACAAGAGGCCCATGGTGGAGGCCAAACTGCAAAGTTTCACAACTGTGTTCCTTCTCTCTGTGCATATCCATGGGCAACATGTATAGACATACATGGAAAGACATGCATGTTTAAGTTCGGGACTCTCAGTAAGACTCCAGATAAAGTCAATTTTGCACATGCAGGCAGCAGCCTCCGGTCATCCAGTGAACACAATTAGGGTCCATGAAGGGCCAGGCTCCATGCTTGGAACTAGAGAAGAAGAAGCAAAGGAGTGAGTAAGAACTACCCTTTGTCTGGGCTGTGCTCTATTCCTGGTGACACTTGCAATTGCCAAGTGCCTGCTTCCTGGTGAGGACATAAGGCCACGTGCACACACAAGTGATGATATGGCGTCCAGCTTATTCATCACTCAGAGCCCAGGCACTGCACAGCCCAAGTACATCCATACTGTGAAATGGAGGGTGGTTGGTTGGATGGAAGGGTAGTTTGACTGGTGAATAGATAAAGAAAAAAACGAACAGGTTAGTGACAGTCAGTTTCCTTAACTAGTTTTCAATCTTATTTTTTTATTGTATTACTCAACTTTTCTGAGTTAGATTTTTTTTCTTATATATGTCTTGACTACTGCATTTATTTACTTATAGCTTACCATAATGCTGAAGGATCTAAACCATTTCACTGGAGATAAAACTTTACATTTTTAGTCCCCAAAGAAAACATTTCAGAATGTGTCTCCATCCTTTAATTCATCTTAATTCAGAATTGGATGAGATTTCCTAAACATCTGCTCCAGGCAAGGTGAGTCATGATGCAAGATTCCTGCCTTCTGGTTGCTTTGAGTGCAGTGTTGGTGGAAAAGACACCTGCCTTTGAGGTGACAAATCCAGGGAGGATGAAGGGATTCATTTAGGGAGCACTTAATACAATGGAAGCAAAAGGCCAGGAGGGCATTCATTTTCCTAAGCAGAGCTGATCATGTCTCACTCTTTCTTGAATATCATTACGGTGGTTAGCCTACAATTGCTTCCTTGAGATTTTTACAGGGAAACTAGGAACTACCTAGGAAAAAGATTAAATTTTTTATTTCTCATGCAAATCAACCACTTCAGCTGCCCATTTTTTTTTTTTTGAAGGCAAAACGAACACCTATTGAGAATTTTTAAAACTCCTTCTACTGCAAACTACAATAAACACAAAATAACCTGTCAGGTGGTAAGTCCTGGTGGAGGACAGATCTCCTCATGATGTTCAGAACAGGCTTTTTCAATTTGCCTTTTGGCAGATGGATTATTTTGATCTGAGGCCAATCAAGATTCTGTGGCCTCATAAGAAATATTCAACACTCTCTGAGCTAACTAAAGGAATGAAAGCTTTGGGTATTATCCAGAATTAGAATCTTTACCAGAAATACCTTCCTAATGGAGAAACCCTTCCACATGGCAGGGTAAACATGCGATTACAGAGCTACTGGTCATCACTTTCTGAGTCACCATCTCTGTGCCATGTGAACCCACCCCCCGATCCCATCTCTTCAATGTCCCAGACCCCATCCTATGCCTTATCTCAGAATAAATAACCTCATTTTGCCCCATTAGCTTTAGAGCTACAGTCATGTAGACTCTAGATTCTCTATAAGTATATAATTAAATATATTCTTTTCTCTTACTAATCTGTCTGATGTTAATTTGATTACTTCACAAGCCTGAGAAGAGCCCAGAGGGGTGGGGAGAGATGTCCTCTCACTCCTACTCTGGCATGACGTTGAACAGATCACAGTCTAGTGTAGACAGGTAAACAGGCGACCATAATAGTATAATAAGAGTGTGCATGAGGTTTAAACTGGGGTCCTGTGGCAAAGAGCAGCAAAGAGGAGGGTTGCTCAGCCTGCACCAGGGCCTACAGGAATGCATCTTCAATAATCACTGGAATTGAGACAAACAGAAGGTGAAGAAGATGTTTTAGAAAAACAGACCCCTCAGAACAATGATCTTAGGACAGGAGAGAATACAGCCCACTTGGGCAACTATGAGTCATTTTGTTATGCTGTGGCTTGGAGGGTGGGGAACTATGGAGCAATTGTGAGGTGAAGTGGAGACAGGCATGTCCGAGATTGTAAGCAATTTTGTGAGTTGGGCTAAGGATTTTATCTTAAGCGTAATAGGAACAAAGACACTGCAGGATTTTAAAAAAGAAAAGTGACACAATCCAATACAAAGAAAAATCTAGAAGATTATATCCTAGAAAGATCTTTAGGTCATGCTGCAGAGTGACTAGAGAAGGGAAAGACTGGTGGTAGAGAGATCAGTTAGGAGATCATTATATCATAGCAGGTGTACTGATCTTTCATACTTTGGGGTGGAGCACAGAATAAAGTGTACTAGGTTAGGGTATTTGAATATTCTGGAAAGACAGACAGTTAAACTGACAACTCTGGGAGTGATGGAGGGTAATATTTGAGCAATTGGAGACTGTGGTGAAGGAGAGCTTGCTAAATGGGGATGTGCTAGACACTGAAGAATAAATATAGGCCACAAAGGAATGACCTTTGCCTCCCAATCTTCCAGTATTCTATATGCTGCTGGAATGAACCTGAAGGGAAGCTCATCTCCAGAGGGGGAAGTCTAGACCTTTTTTTTTTTTTTTTTTGGTATGGCCAGCAACTGTGGATCTGAGGCAACTGTGGACCCAAGTTTGTGTATACTGGGGCAACAATGATGACAGGAGTGAAATGGGAAAAAGTTGGGAATGATTTTAGAGCAACTCAGTTAGCTAAGTCTCAACTGGGGGCAGTTCTGACCCCTCCTGGGCTATCTCATAATATTTAGAGACACCTTTGTTGTCACAACTGAGGAGAAGGTGCTTCTGGCATCAAATGGGTAGAAGAAGTCAAAGGTAGTATCAAATATCCTACAATGCATATGACAACCCAGACAACAAAGTTTTTTCTTGTCTAAAATAGTAGTAGGAATGAAGTTGAGGAGCTGTGAATTTAAGGAAACAAGAAAAGATTCTATGCTGTAGAGTCAGGTATCTCTTCCATTTCCTTCAATCTGTACCAGGCTGGGTGCCAGAACCTCCAGGTTCTACACAGAGGATGATGGACAAGACAATGTTGGTTATAATGACAAAGACCAAGTCCTTTCCACAGGGCAGTTGACAAGAGAGCCCCACACTCACTTCCTTCATGATCTTTATGCCACTTGAATCCTCACTAAGAAAGAGGACTTGGCAGTTCAGAGAGCATGAGTGACTTCATATCTCTTTCAAACTGCAATATTTGTTTCTTCTTTTCTTCTTCCTCCTCCTCCTTCTGGACTTCCAACATCTGACTTGCCCCTTCTTGTAGTTCCTCTCTTGAGAAAATCAACACAATTGAAAACTGAAGAGTCTTTCTTGAAGATAGAATGCACAGCTTGAGCTTTGCATCAGTATTCGGTGACTACAGTGAAGCAGGAATGTATTCTTCCTTGCACGGGTGGTGGAGGTGATGATGGTAGTGTTCGGTTTGGCGGTACTGGTGATGGTGGTAGAGGTGATAGGCATATGGCGGTGGTTTTGGTGGTGGTGGCATCTAGTGTCTAAAAGAGCTGACTATGTGGGTGTGTGCTGAATTGTCTGGGGAAGGCGGTAGCCTGCTCTCCAGGCTGGCTTTGTGCCTGTAGTTCTGGTTGCAGAGTAACCTTTTGTCTCTACTTAGTTTTCAGGCATCTGGTTGGCCAGGTTGTAAGCTACAGCATTCCTTCTCGCTTCCATCAGCCAGAATCAGTTTTTGTTACCTACAAGGAAGAAACCTGACTTACATACTCTGTGTATGACCTTGCACTGGACTACAGTTTGTTTTTATTTAGAGCTTAGTTAGTTCTCCATAGACCTCAAATCTGAATCTAATGGGACCTGGTTAGGGGACCAAACCACAGTCTTGTGTACTGTTCAGAACTGCTCATCTCCTTCAAGGCTGCATGCTTGCCTCCTTCCTCTCCTGGTATGGGTGCTCTCCTCAGGGCTCCTCAGCAACTCTCACCCTAAACTTTTCCTTTGGTCACCATCCCCCACTTTGTCAGATGAACTCAAGCATGTATACACTCTGCTGGCAGATATGGCTTGAATTCTCTCTGGC
>PVHY01018156.1:0-29823 GCA_004024945.1 Uropsilus gracilis
GGGGAAGGGGGAGGAGGAGGAGGAGGAGGAGGAGGAGGAGGAGGAGGAAAAGAAAATTATTAGGGGTATGGGGAGGGAGGAGGAACTCACTTTCATTTTCATTTCATTAGTTTTCATAATGACCTACAATAAATTGGGAATAATTCTCTCCATTTTGTAGATGATAAGATTCTGGTTATATGACTTGTTGAGAAAACAAAGGTAGAATTTGAGTTCCTGTCCATCCAGTGTCCAACATGGTTTTTCCAACATGCTGCAGTGTCTAAGAAAATACTTTCTGGTGACCTGTGTGTAACTCAGGTTCCTTTCACCTCAGGATGAGAAAGAGACTGGGGATATGATACTTGAACAAGCTGAGCCTGCTAGACACAGTCTCCCTTACTCCCCCTGCCTCCCATAAAAACCTCAGAGCAGCCCAGAAAGCCAGCTTCCACCCTAGCCTTCATGACATACCCTGTGACACCTCTATCAGCTCCATCTAAGGAAATGGCCAGGGAGCAAGGCAGATCAACAGCCACTGCTTCCTACAAAGCACAAACTGCTACTCTTTCCGGATCTTGGCAAGGCTGGTGTTTCATTCCAGAGTTTTCTAAGGAAGCCCTTTTAACTACTATGATAGTCACTCTTCAGAGCCCACCTCAGATTAACTACCCCTCCCCCGTGCCCTAGCAGCCTAAGTATCTCATCTGTCTTCTCATACCATTTCACCACCTTTCAGTATTATAGGAAAATTTTAAGTTAAATAATCAATCATGTTTATGTAACGCCCACCTCTCTAAAATTGTCTGAACTGTGAGCTGCAGAAGGGCAGACTCGAAGCGGTTAATAAGTCCCCATCCGCAGTCCAGGGCATAACGCACAAATAGGTGAATAAATAATAACCCACAGCATTCCTGCACAGTTCTCAGGGCCAGGGAATTTTTCAATAGCGGGTGCCCTCCTAACTGTCTCCTGTGATCAGAGATCCTCTGGCGATTCAGAACATCATATCAGTATTTAAAAAGGCCAGTGCGGGGACAGACACAGACATGAAGGTGATGTAGAGGCTGCCCCAGTCTCTGAGGAGGCCACCTAGTTGCCATTCTGTGCTACAGCATCTATTCCATTAACTGCCTCATCTTTTGCTTCCTTAGTGGAGAGACAGCATTCAAAGCCATGATGGAGTCCTTTGGCTGGGCCCGGCGCCCCATGCTAGAACGAATTCACTTGATTCGAAAAGATGTGCCCATCACCATGATCTATGGGGCCAACACCTGGATAGATACCAGCACAGGGAAAAAGGTGAAGATGCAGCGGCCGGATTCCTATGTCCGAGACATGGTACGTCAGTAGCCAGGGATCAGGGTTGAGGTGGAGGCACTACGTGTGCCTGCCAGCATGCGTTAATCGGCTCTCAGCTATCGTGGGCCTCCAGATAGAGGGGTCATCAGTGAGTCAGGGAAAGAGGAATGGACAGATGGAGGCAGGGCCATGAATTTGAAAGGGTTGGCTCTGTACATAATATCCTTATTAGGGGCTTGTTATTTCTGTGCAGCCCTGTTCAGCTAAAAGGCAGGCCTTGTCCAATGGCCAGGCAGGGACGTCATGTTGCCCTGCTGTGGCTCTGTCATCCCACTCCTAAGCCAGTGGAGCAAATAGAGGCTTCCATGACGCCTTTCACCACATTCCTGCCTTCTCTTTATCTTTTATCCCTGCTCTTTATCATTTCCTTTATCTTTTATTGTCTTATTTGCTAATGAGTGTGTTAACTAAGTTGGGTGTCACCCATGGGTCCCAGTGCACTGACCTGTGCATGAAGTGAGTAGGTCAGAGGTGGGGCTAGCCTGGAAGGGAAGATACAGTGGCCACAGGGGACATAGAATGGGATATTGGGATTCACTGGCTCCCAGGAGAAAGTGTAAGGTCCAAAAGGAAAAGTGGGCCATGGTTTCTGACAGTTACTCAAGAAGTAACTTACGGGAGAGCAAGTCTAAGGGAAGACAAAACATTCCAGTACCAGAAGTAAAGGGTGCCCCCTCGGGCTGGTGACTTTCTCTACAGGAGATTGAGGGTGCATCGCACCACGTCTATGCTGACCAGCCACACATCTTCAACGCTGTGGTGGAAGAGATCTGTGACTCAGTTGATTGAGCTACTCTCTCCAGCAGAAGAGGAGAAAGCCAGAGAGTCGCTCTCACCTTCCTGTCTGCTTACTGACCCTTCTGTCCTTCCTCACCAACTAACATGTGCCAGCCAGGCAGAGTCTCGGGCCATCCCCAGGGCAGGACCACAGTGAAAATGAGTATTTCTGAGCCCATGCTAAGGGCTGGAGGCAGAAGCCACAAGAAGCCTTGAGCTCCCCACCCTGGGGAAGAACATAAAGGGTTGCATAATGCCACCCCATTCTCTCCATGCCAAGTGTCCCCAGAGGGTGGTTATCAAGAGATTACACTGAGCCACAATCCCTCCCTGTGCCAAAGGGAGGGCGGCCTCTCTCTTCCCTTGGGCACTCCCAGCCTTGATACTCCCAGCAGCCTTTCCCCGTTCTGGAAAGTTTGTGGGGATAGGTTCCTTGCAAGAATACCTTCTTTCTTCATCACCCACTGGCGCCCATCCCATCCCATTCCATCTAGTGAATGGTTGGGACCAGTTCCCATTCACCTATGAAGAGCAAGCCTGGAGCTGCCTTGACCTGCAGAGTCCCTTCCGTGACTTGAGAGGTCATATCCAAAGCCCTCACGGATGGATGAGGAACAGGCCAGGGCAGGACATGGCTGGCCCATGGTGATACGACTCTGTTCCAGGGGAGTTAAAGCTAAACCAGGTCTGCTGACACCCAGCGCTAGTTGCAGACTCCACTGGCTAAGGCAGGCACCATTGCCATGGAGCTGGTCCTGGTTACTGGCTGAGGTAAGCCCCCACCCCCACCCCGCCCCACATTCCAGTCCTGTTAGGCAGGAATACAGTTGTTCTGCCCTGTCTCTGCCCTAGCTGCCTAAGCTGGGAACACCAAGTGCTTCCTTCTTGCCCCCTCTTACTCCCCACTGGAAGCCCTCTGGGCTTCCCTCTGTGCCTTGGGCCCTAAAGCCCCACCTGTAGTATAGAGCAGAGGTGGCCTCTGGTGGAGAGAGAAGGGAAAGACCTTCAACCCCAGGGCTATGTTTAGATTCCCTACGCTCACTGGTTTTTCCACCTGCTCTGAGAGCTGAGAGGCCCATGGTGAGCACCTGCCCATGGGCCTGTGGGGAGCCTCAAGTCAGCAGTCCCCTGTCCTTATCAACCACAGGATGGTTCTCACTGCCTGGCCCTCCACCCTGCTGTCTGTCCCCATGGTCTCCAGCTCATCCCACCCCAATGCGACCTGTTGGCCTCTCCCAGGCTGGTTCCAGGGGCTGCTCTGAGGTCTGGGTTGTAGGCTGGGCCTGACCCCAGGACCAGGCAGCTCCCATCTGCTCCTTCACTTTTGTAAAGCCAACCCTTCCACCAGAATAGTATTAACTCCTGGTGCTTTGTACTACTGATCCAGCTGCCTTGGGCTCTTTTTCTATATTAATAAAGAAATGAGAAAAAAAAAAAACTGCTGGTGGTAACAATGCTTAATATTGTTTAATAATAAAAATGCTGGGGGTGGTACTGAATTCACAGTGGCCCATGTAATATCTGAGTTAGCCAAAGGGAGTCCCTGAGAGATACCCACTGCCATGCCATTCCCTCTCCTTTTCAACATGGTGTTCACCCTCTAGACCCAAGTCAGCACAGGCTGGATGTGGAGTATCCATGAGTCACATCCCTGCAGTAATGATAAGTGGGTGGAACTAGGTGCTCCTTACTGTCCATCTAATAATGCTGTTGTCCCAAGTTCACTCCAGGTGGGCCTGTACACAACTCTTCCCTATAGTCAGTTTTCCTAATTCATACCCTCTGGATCACAACCCAAATATTTCTTATTCAGGAAACCCACCTCAGATCTCCAAAACTAGACTTGGATCCCTTCTTCCATTTCCCCATGGCACACTCAGCTGCCCTTTTCATAAAATATAAACCCACAGTCACTTGTATAACATCTGTCTTTCCTCCTCAGACCATAAGCTACATAAGGAGGACAAGTGGCATGTCTGAGAGCTAGTTCATGTTTAATAAAATTTTGTTTTAATTGAGCCAAGAGAGGAGATATGCAAATTGTTCAAGCAGTCACATCATTACCAGCAGTGCCTGCTTGCTATCTGACTCCAGCAAGGCCCAAATTCCAGAGCTTAAAATGGCAAAGATTACTACTTAGTCACAATGAATGAATGAATGAGTCAACCAATCAATCAATGAGGCTGAAATTCCTGGGTATAATGACAAACTTCTGACCCATCCTGGGACCTGTGTCTTCTCTCTGATGATGACAGCCTGACTGTTGTACAGAGAAGAGGACAGGTTTTTAGAGCTTACTTGCCCGGTGATGAGGCTACAAAAGTGAGGTGATACAGTCCACTTCCTGGAAGTCACATGTGAAGAGACATACTTAATCAAGTTACAAATAAATTCTGTTACAAATAAATTTGTAACAGGAAAGGGCTGTTGCTGAGAGACTGGAGGCTCCCTCAGAAGTGAAGTCAGGTCAACCTGCAGACAGGTGGGGAAGAGGGCAGGGGCCTCTATAGAGAAAACGGCCAAGTCTGTGCCCTGTCTGCAGGATGGGTGACTATGAGATGAGGCTGGAGAGATGTGTGGGGACCCTCTGGCCAAGATATGAATGAGCTCATCGTAAAAGCAGTGGAAAGAAATGACTGGACTGAGGGTTGGGGTGGGATAGGGAGTGTGGCAGATCAGATCTGAGATTTGAAGCAAGTGCTGTGTGGAGTACAGTAAAAGATGGGTCCCCGGAGAGGAGTTCTGAGGCTACTGCTACTGTTCCAAACAGAGATGCTGGTAGCTTGAACTTGGCCAGTGGCCACACAGAGGAGAAAGATGCAAGAATTGTTAGCAAGTCAATTTTTTTTTTTTTTTTGAGACTAGGTCTCGCTATTTTTGCCTGTGGATCCACAGGCTCTTGTTGCCCAGGGTACCACAGACTCAAGCAATCCCCAGCCTCAGCTTCCCAGGTAGCTGGGATGACAGGCGCGCACCACCATGCCCAGCTATTCATTTTGGAACTAGGTCTTGCTGTGGGCCCCAGGCAGGACTCGAACTGCGATCCCTGGCCCCAGCTGCTTCATAGGCTGAAGCTAACAGGCACGAGCCACTGTGCCCGGCCTTAGCAAGTCAAATTAAAAGGACTTGATGTCAACACTGAGTGATGCTCCACCCCCTTGAGATGGGCCAAGTAAAGCAGTGGTAACAATCCTGCTCAGGTTCCAGAACAACCTGGGGCCATAGAGACTCCCCAGCTGTATTTTCCTAAACCTGATGAACAGAATACGACCTTGACATCTGCATGTAAACACATTCCCTAGGAGAGTCTGTGGCCCAGTCTGCAGACTCTGGTCTGAGGGCCTTTGTGTCTTTTGAACTTAGCTCAGAAAGTCACATGGAGGAATAGGGCCTTTAATCTTGAAAGTTCATCCTGTTTGTTCCAGAACCACATCTCTTTGGGAAGCTGCACAATACGCTGATCTGATTTCCCACACCCAACAAATAAGTTGTGCCCAGGAAGAAGGTGACCCTGAGTGTTTACACGAGCCCTGCACGCTCAGATGCATGTGTTCATGGAAGCACACATTCCATCTGACAGGAGCATTCCTGACATTCCCAGAACCGGGACAAAGAAATCATGATGCATATATCACTCTGTCACCACTGTTCCTGGTGGGTTAGAAGAATTTAGTGTGACAGTTCAAGCTCTTCAAAGGCCTCATAAATTCCAAGGAGAGATTCCGCAGACAGGCAGAAAGAGCTGTGACTAATCCCAGACCAGAGAGGTCCTGCCGGTTCAATGACTAGCAGGAAATGTGCTAAATTTAACTTTCTCAAGACAGACACCAAAATATATGAGCTAAAAATGTCTGGTTTCATTGCCAAAGGGGAGGTGAAATCTCGAGAAATGCCTCTTTCCACTCTGATACACCACACCATATGCCCGTAACTGTAGGTAACAGTTCGTGATCAGATCGAAAATAACCCTATTAGTTGATAACAAATACAATGAACACTGCCAAACATCACTTTCCTCATCATGTCACCTTTCAATTTAAAAGTACTCCTTGGATGATGTCTTGAGGGTTCTTTCTCGTTGGTCCTTCCTCTTCCCTTTGCCTGATCCACCTTGCAGAAGCAAGTGAGAAATGTGAGATTTTAAGGGTCAATCCTAACTGCATCCAGATGACATCTCTCTGGACAAAAACCATCTCTTCACTGCATACGTTCAGCTAGAAAAACCTTTGTCTTGAGCCTACTAAGTATCATTCTTCAATAGAGTTGAGGAGGAAAGATGATGATCCCTGCCTGATACTTTTGCAAGAATAAGACATGCCACCACTTCTCAGTCTTTTGGCTAAGATCAAGTGTGAAGAGTAAGACATTCCAAGACAATATTAAGAGGATTCATTGATACCAACAGATGCCCAGGCCCTTCCCCCCAAGCCAGCAAGATGAGACCCCTATTCCCTTGGTTGGTGACTCTGTAATGGCTTAGGTAGAGTCCTCTGCAGATATGACTTGACACAAGGCTAGGGACTCCTTCATCAATGTATTCTGCGCTCTGATGCAGTTTGCTGTAGTTTGACAAACTCACTTCAGTGATCCATATGAGGACAAGTAAAACCAGATAATACCAATGATACCAGAAGAGGCCTAGGCTTGCTAGTTACTGAAGAGCACTCTGAAGGACTTTGGGCTGCTGGTGATCTTTTAATCTCATTTTTAAGAATGCAACTTTGGACAAGAAAAAGTACAAGGCTAAACATCTGGCAGCTAATGTGTCAGAGAACAGGATTTGAGAGAGGGCTGTCAATTCATAGGGAAGATGTATGGATTTTAGATATATTATGAGGTAACTAACAAAAAACTGGACATCACATACTTCTGAAAATTTTCAAGAAAAGAGAAAAATGTTCAAATAAAACTGCAAAACCAGAGGTCCCTAGCCATCTGAGCTCCCTTGCCAGTGGGAGCAAAGGGGGTCAAGGTTCCTAGGTAAGCCTCCTGAACCAGGTGAGCCCTGGAGGGGGGATAGGGTAGGGGTTATGGTGGCCCCACCCACCAGCAGGTGGCTGCTGCTCAGGGCAGCCATCTGCAGCCCTGATCAGTGGACCCATGTTGCCCTCTGCTCCTAGCCCAAGGGGAGCATGGAAGGGCACAGCCCAGGCTGCAAGAGTAAGCAAGGGGGGGTAGGAGGGAGCCCCATCCATTTTGCTCTCACTCCAGCTAAACTTCAGAGGAGCAAAAACATGTGCAACACAAACCCCATCATAGAAGGGGTGAGGGATCATGCAAAAATCCAGCCCACAAGCCTGAGGTGGACACAGCAAATGGACAACCAAGAGAACCAGTGCCTGCGAGACAAGAGAAACAACTATAGAGACACAATGTCACAATGCGCACTTTTACGCTCACCAGGCCGGGTAAGACCCAGGATCTCAGTTTGTTTGTTTGTTTGTTTGTTTGTTTGTTTGTTTGTTTGTTTGTTTGTTTGTTTGTTTGTTTGAAACTAGGTCTCACTATTTTTGCTCGTGGAACCACAGGCTCACATTGCCCGGGATACCACAGACTCAAGAAATCCCCAGCCTCAGCTTCCAAGGTAGCTGGGATTACAGACGCGTACCACCACGCCCAGCTATTTTTTTGGAACTAGGTCTCACTACGGGCCCCAGGCGGGACTTGAACCATGATCCCTAGCCCCGGCTGCTTCATAGGCTGAAGCTTACAGGCACCCAGGATCTCATTTTGGAGATGTCTTCTAGGAGAGTTATACCCCCTCCCCACACTACGGGAGAGGAGAGGAAGACCAAAGATGGGGCAATCAGCCCCACATCAAAACTGCAAACTGGCCAGGCACGGTGGCTTGTGCTTGTAAGCTTCAGCCTATGAAGCGGCCGGGGCTAGGGATCGCGGTTCGAGTCCCGTCTGGGGCCCGTAGCAAAACCTAGTTCCAAAAAAAATAGCTGGGTGTGGTGGCGCACGCCTGTAATCCCAGCTACCTGGGAAGCTGAGGCTGGGGATTGCTTGAGTCTGTGGTACCCCGGGCAACGAGAGCCTGTGTTTCCACGGGCAAAAATAGCAAGACCTAGTCTCAAAAAAAAAAAAAAAAACTGCAAACTGAGGCAGAGGAGATGATCTACAAAGGCCATTCACAGATGCCTGTATTCATGGGGAAACTTCTAGACCAACACTGATTGGGGGGCGAGACCCCCTAAATCTGACACCAGAGCCATAACGTAAAGCAGCAAAGCAATGGAGATGGGATTGGAGAAGACAACCTGCAGCAAGAAAACATGGACAGACCACAAATAAATATAGACTGACCACCCAACACAAACTTAAGACTGAAAACCTACCAGCAAGGCTCGCCTGGTTCCAACAACACAGTCCCTCACCCAGTGAAAGGACACTGCCACAGGAAAGAGACTAATGGACTTAGCACAACTAGTAAACAACAAAGAGTGGGGTTGGAGAGAATGGAAGGGGCACCAGAGGGAGGAGGGAGGAGGAGGTATCCTAAAAACCACTTACAGAGGTTGTGATCTAAAGAACAAAATAAATAATATTTTTTTAAAAAAGAAAGAAAAGAAAAAAACTGCAAAACCATGTGTTTCAGCAATGATTTTTTTCTACATGGGTCTGCTGGTTGGAGCTAGGCCATGACAAAGTGTCTCTGGCCTATAATGAATTAAATAATATTTTTAAATGTCTTTAAGTTCTGAAATCATGCCTTTTTAAATTAATCTTTTGTTCTTTTACAAAAAGATATTGATATTCTAAGCTCTCCTATGGACACCCCCTACACACACACACACACACACACACTCCTGACCTGCAACGTCCAGCCTAACTTCCGTTTACCTGAGTTCACCTTTCCTCCTCTGCTGCTCATGGTATCTGGTGGTCTGCTTTTGAGATAATTGTCCCTCAGCTTAAATTTTAAAATGCTTCATAAACTTTCAGTGTTATATGAAATGAGACACTGAATACACAAATGAGCAATGAATGGCCAGAGTATAAATAACAACAGAACTCTGACCCACAAGCTCTGAAGCCAGAGCCAGGCAGTGAAGCCAATCATATCCTTTCAGCAAGTCAGCCCAGAAAGGTCAGGATATGCTCAGGACTGCCCACTTCCCTAATTTTTATGCCTATCTCTCCTCACCTCTTCTTTTCAACTCAGGTGCTCTAAGAAAGCCTATGCTTTCTTATATGCTCCCAAACCAATCACAAATGGTGCCCCTGTTCTAGTTAGTGCACCTCCAAATTCCCTGTTGCCAAAACCTCTAAACAGAGCACACCTGAGCCCTCTTCCACTGCAGAGCTCTTTCATTCGCTGTCTGCTTTTGGGTTTCTGCCAAACACAGATGAGGGTGGCTGCAGCAAGCTCTGATTAAATAGCCTCTGTTCTCATTTGAATGGCTTCTGTTTATTTTCACAGCATGTAACAGTTTCCCTAGGTATGTACAGGTGCTTCTGACCAGTTCTGTGCCAAATGCAGGGTGTTAGTTCAGGCAAAATGGATGCTACAATGTCAGAGGTCGAGGCGACAGAAAGATGTCATCAGAGCTTCTGATAACTTTGCTGAGTCTTACCAGAATCATGGGTTTATGTGGGGCCAGGCAGAGTCTTGGCATCAAGAATTCAGACTAAGAATTTAATTAAAAAATAGACCTCCTTCTACTTCTTTGAAGCAAGAAAAAGAGAGATAGCTTTGTAGTTTAGCTGCATTTTTTGACTGTGAAAAACAAAGGCCTTCTCAAAATACCTTAATAAAAAGGATTTGATTTATGGGGATAGGTAAACCTCCAGTGCAGGGATAGGAAATAAAACTCTTCCAGCTGCCTGGCCTGGGCAATCACCAAAAAGGAGGGCCCTTCATCTGTGTCTCAGCAGCTCAGTGAGCATTCATAAATCTTGTTGCTGTCCTCTAAACACCAGTTCCATTCCCCTTAAGGGGCAGACTGGTTTTCTCTAATTATTCACTAGATAAGAAATGACCTTGGGGGGGGGTAGCCACTAACTCCTCTGGTTTGCCTCCAGTCAACCCTCATCAGGAATAAGAAAAACTTAAAAAAAAAAAAAAAAAAAGATCACCAGGAATCTTTGGGCATGGTGGCTTGTGCCTGTAAGCTTCAGACTATGAAGCGGCGGCTGGGGCTAGGGATCACAGTTCGAGTCCTGCTCGGGGCAACACAGTTAGACCTAGTCCCAAAAAATAGCTGGGCACGGTGGCTCGTGCCTGCAAGTTTCAGCCTATGAAGTGGCCGGGGCTAGGGATCGCAGTTCAAGTCCCGCCTGGGGCCCCGTAGCGAGACCTAGTTCAAAAAAAAAAAAAAATAGCTGGGTTTTGGTGGCGCACACGTGTAATCCCAGCTACCTGGGAAGCTGAGGCTGGGGATTGCTTGAGTCTGTGGTACCCCGGGCAATGAAAGCCTGCAGTTCCATAGGTAAAAATAGCGAGACCTAGTCTCTAAAAAAAAAAAAAAAAAGAGGAAATGCCGTCAAACACATTAAGACTCTGAATAGAACACTGGCTACACACCCTTCTGTGGCTGTGATTCTTAGATTACTCATTGTGACTGGGTCTTAGAGATCACCCATCCAAACTGTTACACTTCAGATAAGCAGTCTGAGCACCAGAGAGGCTGGTGACATGGTAACGCAGGTGGGGCCACAGAGACTTAGTTAGAACCAAGGCCAGCCTTCAGGTCCATGTCTCCAAACTCAGTCACCTTTCCACAAGAAACTCCTCAGGATCCCTTACATAGGCTCACTCTTTTAATAAGGCGAATCCTCTTTCTATTACTGGGGATTTGCAAGATGATGGTGAAGAAGCAAGGGACTAACCCTTCCTTATTGTGGTTTCTGAGGGAGGGCAATTCTCCTCAGGATTGTTCTCATTCTCTTTCCTAAAACTGCTCAAACCCTGACCCACACATCCCCCAGAACCCGCAATCCCACATCATTCCTCCGGGAATATATAAAGAGGCCAAGAATGGAGCCTACAGCACTGCTCAGTGCTGAAGGGCTCTTGTTGCTCTCCAGATGTTCTTTTAGGGAAGGCATCACATAAGTACCACAATGCCACCAGAAATCATGATGATGGTAAGGTGCAAACCACAGGTATTGAGGTCTCCTTCCTTCTACTTGCAGATGGGATACTTCTAATACCAAGAGGATGCACATGTAGAAATAAGCCATGAGGACTATGCAGCAGAGGATGACCATGGATGAAAGCTAAAAGCCCCTCTACCCCATGGCAATGGTGTCTGCACAGGTCAGGGCCAGTCAGATGCCCACTGTGACAGAAAAGAAGTTAATGATGCTGGAACCAAGAAGGGCAACTGAGGGATGATTAGAAAGAGCAAAGATAAGAAGTCTCCTAGCCAAGAGGACACAGTTGTCCCAATGCAGACAGGAGATCGATCTGGCAGTGTTGCACCACAGGGGTAGCAGATGGTGGCAGAGGGTGACACTGTGTGCCTGCTAGCAAGATAAGCTTTAAATTGTCAAAAAGCAGCAGATGTAGCACTGGGTGATATACCCAGCAAAGGACGCAGCTTTCCCCCAGGTACTAAGCTGGCCAACACTTTTGGAGAAATGACTGAAGTGAAAATGTTCAGACTAAAAAGGTTTCCAGGAAGAATTATACGGGGCTGTACAGCAGAAGTAGGACAGCACAACAGAGAGGATGAGCAGGTTTCCCAGGAGTATCAGCAGGAATGTGGGTGGCAGCAGTACAGGAACAGCAGCTCCATCTGCCTGCTGAGGGGAAACCCCAGCAAAATAAACCATATCACTGTGGTAGACTGAGTCCCCATGGGCCTGGGTAGCGGGGAGGAAGAGGGCTGGTATGCCATTCTGCTAAAGAAACAAGAGCACAAGAAACAACCCCATGTTGATGACTATAAAAATATTAAATAAGTTGGGTGTGGTAGCGTGTGCCTGTAATCCCATTACCTGGGAAGCTGAGGCTAGGGATCACTTGAGTCTGCAGGATTGAGACTACCCCAGGCAACATAGCAAGACCTAGTCTCTAAAAAAAAAAGAAAGAAAAAACTAAATAACCAAGGTTGCAATTTAATGAATAAATAAATTTTTAAAAAAGAAAGAAATAGAACATATTCTTCCACACGGCTGCCTGCATGCCCAGGGTCATCGGGGCCCCTTTGCCAGAGGGGAACCAAGGCAGTGAGGAACTCCTGGTAGGCCCTCTGCACCAGACAGCCTGGGAGAGTAGGGACCCAGGTGGGGTTTTAGCCCCATCAACCAGCAGATGGTTGCACGGGGCAGACATCTGCAACCCAAATGGATTAAGGCATGGTTCAGCCAAACCCCTATCCCAAGGGGACTTGGGACCGCATCTGCCCAGCCATCAGGGCCCTGCCCCCAGAGGTACCAGTGTGGGTTGGGGTGGGGGCGGGAATGCCCCTTCATTTCACTCTCACTCCAGCTAATCTTCAGGAGGAGGAAGAACATAAATAATACAAACATCATCATAGAATGGGTGAGGGACCAGGTAAAAATCCAGCCCACAAGTCTGAGCTGGACACAAGAGATGGAATATCGAGAGAACCAGTGCATGCGAGACTGGAGAAACAACTATGGAAACACGATGTCACCAATGCACACTTACACGCTCACCAGGTCTGGAAGAGCCAAGACCTCATTTCTGAGATGCCATCCAGCAGAGCAAGGTGCCCTGCCCCACACCACAGGAGGGGAAGGCCAAAGAGTAGGGGCATCAGCCCCACAGCAAAGCTACAAGGTGAGGCAGGGGAGATGATCTACAACAGCCATTCACAGACGCCTGTATCCACAGAGAGGCTTCTTCACCGACACTGGCTGGGGGTGAGACCCCCCTAAACCAGATACCGGAACCATAAGGTAAAGCAGCAAAACAACACAGAGAAGGGATTGGAGAAGACAGCCTGCAATGAGAAAACATGGATAGACCAAAAATAAGTATAGACTGGCTGCCCAACACAAGAATTAACCTCGTTCCAAGAACACAGTCCCTCACCCAGTAAAAGGACACTGCCACAGGAAAGAAAGAGACTAATGGATTTAACACAGACTAGCAAACAATAGAGAGAGGTGTTTGAGTGAACGGGTGGGGGGGGGGCTGGGGGGGGTGCAGAAGGTGAAGGTATCCCAAAAACCATTTACCAAGGTTGTGACTTAAAGAATAAAAAGAAATAAGCCGGGCACGGTGGCACATGCCTTTAAGCATCAACCTATGGAGCGCGTTTGGGACTGGGGGTCGCAGAAGCAAGAAAACAAAGATATGAGTCAAACTCTTATCATTATCTGCTGTTCTCCAGACCTATCTCTTAAGTGTAACAAATACTTGAGCAAGGACCTTAAGAGCTTCTGCTTCAAGGAAAAATTTAACCTTACATATTTTTGGGTTTTGTTTTGTTTTGGTTTTTGGTTTTTTTTTTTTTTGAGACTAGGTCTCGCTATTTTTGCCCGTGGAACCACAGGCTCTCGTTGCCCGGGGTACCACAGACTCAAGCAATCCCCAACCTTAGCTTCCCAGGTAGTTGGGACTACAGGAGCACGCCACCACACCCAGATATTTTTTGGCACTAAGTCTCACTGTGTTGCCCTGAACGGGACTCGAACCGTGATCCCTAGCCCCCGCCACTTCCTAGGCTGAAGCTTACAGGCACAAGCCACCGTGCCTGGCCTTTAACCTTACATGTTACTATTATCTGGAGTACGTGCAGGAGAGACATGCTTAGATATTACTATTTCCTACCGTACATGCAGGGCAAGGGTCTGACTGGATATGACCACAACCCCTAGCCCTTCCAGTAACATATGTTTTATGGCCATGTCCGGCCTTCATTGTGCAGAGGAAAAACCTGGCCTCAGTTTCCATCTCTGAGCCTCATCCTGCCACATTATCACACTGTCACAATGAATATTTTCTTCCAAAAATTTGCTAAGATCATTCAGGACAGAATTCCTTATAATATGAAAAATCTGGCAACAACCTAAATATATAAAGATGGGGTGGAATAAATTAATTATGGCAAAATGGTATACTGTATCATTAAATATTATATTTCTTAATAATATGATAGTATGCACAATCTATTGTTACTGGTAGTAACATTATGACTCCATTTGTGAGGTAAAATGTAACTAAGAAAGCTTCTAGAATAGTCAAGACACTGCTGAAGAAAAAGAAAGCAAGGGGTGGTATGATCACCTACTATCATCCCATTTCTCACATTTACTCCACCTCTGCCCTCCATGCAATATGTACCACCTTCCCATCAGATTTTTTCAGAGACGGGCAGACCAAGAGCCCCTAGAGCTAAGCTTCCTCCAGATTCTTGCAGGACAGTTGGCTCCCGTGAAGGCACAGAAGAGCTAGTGCGCAGAGAAAACTTGGATTTGGAGCCAAAACACCTGATTTCAAGTCCCACTTTTTATTTTAATTGCAACCAAGCACCTCTCTGGACACCTGTCCATGAATCCTCATATGAGAAGAAGGGATATCATTCTTTTCCCTTTCTTTCTCACAGCCTATTTGAGAAGATTAAAACAAAAAAATAACAGGATTTGTACCGCATTTACGGAGATTATAAACCATCATATCAAATATTGCCATCATTTCTGTAAGCTCTGCTGTTCTGCAAATCTGGGGAAGCAGAAAACATGTTTTCTTTGTCCTTACTGAGCTATTGGCCATCTCACCCTGGAATTCTGCCACATCTGACCCTAGATACCTCTCGTCAGGCCACAGCTCTGTCTCAGTCAATCATTCTCTCCTTGGACAGCATATCTAGATGACTGTAGAGAGCACAGACAAAGGGATAGATGCTCTTCTACACGGGAATTTTGATTAACCCTCTTTTCCTAGAATTCCCAGATAGAATCCTGTGCCCCCTACTGCACCAACCCCATCCTCTACCATCTGTATTTTACAGAAGAATCATCAATAAGCAAAGCAACACTCACAGGGAACTCATCAAAACTCACATTGACCTAAAATAAAGCAGATTGCCCACCTTTCAGGTCCTGCCCACACAGTACTGCCACACTTAAGCTACTACTGCCACCACCAGACTACATTCCCAAGGTTGAAAGGGGGTGATACTATGGAAAGGTCCCACACTTAGACCCCCCCCACCTCCCCCGGCCCCTGGGGAAGAGGACTGAATCAAGCAAGAACTTGCACTTCTTGGGGAAGATCTAGTCACAAGGGGTCACAATTTACAACACTGACCCTGAACATTGAACCTGAATTTGGGTTCATCCATTTCCCTCACTTCTGAGTTCTTGGCAAGTCTACAAGCATTAGGACAGTGAGAACAGTGCCCCTGACCTTTTGGTGTGTTCCTAACCTGCCTACCTCACCAGTCCGTGGAGGAACATACTCCTTAATGAATGCTGCACCCTGTCCCAGGAAGAATGACTCATTTGATCCATGGAGTGGCTGGCCCTGCTTCTCTGCATGACTTCAGACTCATCCAGTGGACAAATCATTACCTACTCCCTCATAGGCCAGGGAGGAGTTTTGTGTCTTTTCAAGTACTGTCTGTTTTCTAAGACTTCTCCAGACTAGACATCAACTGACAGATGGAAAAACACACTTTTCTTTTATAAAGGATCAGAGGTCTCCGTGAGTGGTCCAGAGCACAAGAAGGCAAAGAGGTGAATCCAGTGTGGCAGTCTTCTTTCTCATCAAATTAATAAGATTTATTCTTATTAATGTTTATCATTCAAGTGTATTTTTGTTAGTGAGACTCCCTCTCAAAACATCATCCACCCACTCCCAGATACACCTATGCTTTCAAAGGGAAAGGACAAAAAAGGAAAGAAGGAAGGGGACAGTTCTCTTAGCTTTCCTTCAGATGACACCATCATTTTCTTCTTAGATGCTTTACTACTCTGCTGATTTCTGCAAGATATTAAATACATTTAAATATATATATTCTTTTGAACTTGTACTTCAATTTTTTAAAAAATATAATGCCTAGCCGGGCACAGTGGCACGTGCCTGTAAGCTTCAGTCTATGAAATGGCTGGGGCAAGGGATTGTGGTTCGGGTCCCGCTTGGGGCAACACAGCAAGACCTAGTCCCAAAAAACAGCTGGGCACAGTGCACACGCCTGTAATCCCAGCTACCTGGGAGGCTGAGGCTGGGGATTGCTTGAGTCTGTGGTACCCCGGGCAATGAGAGCCTGCAGTTCCACGAGCAAAAAAAAAAGAAGCTTGCCGAATGGCAGTGGCCCCACAGCAAAGCCCCAAGGGAGGAGACCTACCATCAGCTGATGGCTGTCCCTTCGAGGATCTGCTCTTCCAAAACATACGGCTGGGAGTCATGCCCCCAAAGCCAAAGACCCAAAGTATGACTGAAGGAGCAACAAAATGTTGCACAAACTGCGGAGATGAGACCCATCAAGAAACAAAAAACAATCATACAAGCCAAAGGTGCTCCAAAAGCAGTACAGGAATGATAAACAGCAGCTCTACCAAGTCCCGGGAAATCGCACCCTCACCAAGGATGAGGAAATGGATCCAGAAAAAAAAAAGAAAAAAAGAAAAAAGACTAGACTAAAGGGCTAAATATGGACAAACAACAAAAAGAAAGGAGGCAAAGTGTCCAGGGGAGATGTGGTGTGGGGGTGTATTCCCATGGGGATCAGCAATTATACAATCATATATTGTAAAATATGCAAAAATAAAATTAAAAAAAAATCTTTTTCAAAGTGAAAAAAAAATAGTGAGACCTACTCTCAAAAAAAAAAAAAATAATAATAATAATAATAATAATGCCTAGAAGCCACAATATCATTTTTAAATTGCCAATAATTTTCTGATTCAATTTTGGGAATAGACTGCATTTGTTAGTTTGTTCATTTGGGGAAATCATGTCAATGGCATTACACCAATAAATTCAAAATAATGTTCTCAGTGGCTTAAGACCCTACTAAACTATGCTGCTTTCCTTGTATTGCTTGTATTGTGGAAAAGATTCATCTCTGCAGAGATTGATGCAAGAGAACATGGGTGAATATTCTATGGTGAAATGGAAATATTCTATATATTGACCATATTGGTGGTTAACAGGTATAAACATTTGTCAAAATTCATCAAAGTGAATACTTAGAAAATGAGTGTACCCTGAAAAAAATGAGTGTACCCTTTTGAAAGCAATTATACTTCAATAAAGTTTATTAAGTAGAAAAGTATGTATATTTGTATAATCATTGACTGTCTTGACAGTACACACAAAACACTGGTTACTGTGCAAGTCTCCAGAGAGTAGATTTGGGTGTCTGGCAGACAAGTTGGAAGGAATATTTATTTTTCATGTTAGTAGATAAGAAATGGGAACAAGTAACCTAATTAAAAAACAAAAGAAAATACCAATTAATATATGAAATATACTTACTAAAATCTCAGGAAATGGATTTTAAAACAGCAAATATGTTTTTCCCCCCTTAGAATGATAAAAATTTTAATTATACTCCCCCAACAGAGTACATTCATGCCTCTCAAGGGTTGGAAGAAATGGTACTTCAAACTTGTTGGGAAATGCAAATGATACAACGTTTATGAACATGCTATAATGGCATCTGTCCAAATCCAAAATATAACTAGGTACTCTTAGAATCATAGTTTGGTTTCTAGGAATTTATATTAAAAGCTACTCTGTATATATTTACAAACTGTCCATGTAAAAGGATACTGTTGCAGATTGTTATAGTAAAAGACTAGCAAAACACTATCTTCACTAAGGAATTGATTAAATAAATTATGATATATACACATAAAGATCAATGCACTAATACATATCTTTTAAGAGACCTACACAGATCTTTGTATAGTGATATAAAAGCATCATTAATATAGAACCTAAGTGAAAAAAGAAAGGGGCAGAACAACGCATAATATGGTACTTATGGTATAAAATGTTTACTATCAGAACACTTCTGAAAGCAATTAAATAAATTGTCAACAGCTATTGCCTGGGCAACTAGTGTCAAGTATAATGAACATTTTTCACTGCTACCCTTCTATACTGTTTGAATGTTTTATCATACATACTTATCACCTTTAAAACATGAAAAAAAAATGTGTATAACTGATTGCATAGTCCCATGCCTAGTAACCTTTCTTTTAGAAATCTTTCCACATTTACTCAAATAGATGTATCCATTTGTGTACTGCAATATTATAGTTAATGGTTTTATAAATGGAAATCTGAAGAATGTGGAGAAGGTGCAGCAACCACTATGGAAAATAGTATGGAGGTTCCTCAACAAATTAAAAATAGAACTACCATATGGCTTAGCAATTTCACTTTTGGGTATATATGCAAAGAAAATCACTATCTCAAAAGCCACACATGGTGGCGTGTGCCTGTAATACCAGTCTTGGGAGGCTAAGACTAGGGATCACTTGAGTCCGCAGGCTTAGGACTACCCCAGGCAACATAACAAGACCTAGCCCCTTAAAAAAAAAAAAAAGTCACTATCTCAGAAAGATATCTGCATCCCCTGTGTTCACTTAGCATTATTTGCAATAGCCAAGACATGAAAAAAAAACAACCTAAATGTAAGATAATATAGACGAACAGACAGATAGAGATAATAGAATAGTATTGAGTCATAAAATAGATGGGAATTCTTTCACTTGCCACATGAATGGATCTTGAGAGCATGATGTGTAAGTCAGTCAAGGAAAAAAAATATTATATGATCTCACATGTGTAATCTAAAAACAAATAAGTCAAAAAACATCTGACAGCTACAAAGAAGAGTTTGGTAGTTATCTGCAGATGGGCAAGAAAGGTGAAGGTGGTCAAAAGATACAAACTCCCATTTATAAGATAAATAAGTGCTGGGGTCATAATACACAGCATGGTAAGTAAAGTTAGCATACTGTAAAGGTAACAATATCATATATTTAAATGTAGCTAAGATATTAGATGTTAAAAGTTCTCATTACAAGAAAAAGAAATTAGTTATGTGAGGTGATAGATGTTAACTAAACTTACTGTGGTGATCATTTACAACATATACATATATCAAGTTATACATCTAAAACAAATGATATTATATGTCAATTCTACTACAATAAAACTGGAGACACATGCTTCTTTTAAAAATTGAAATAATCTATATGTCCATTGACTAGAATTGGAGAAACTATGTTAATCATCCTGTGAAATACTATGCAATCATTAAAAGGTTAGATAATAAGTCAAAAGGAGAAAGACAAATATCATGTGATTTCATTCATATATGGAATATTTTTTCAAAAGCAAGGTATTTACAAACCCTAAAAACCTGACTACAGAATGAGGTTACCCAAAGTGGAGAGTGGGAATAGAACAAGGAGAGTGTTGAGTAGAATGTGGTAGGGGATAATTGGTGCTTTGGTGGTGGTATGGTGTGATAACATACTTTTATAGAGGAGTGAACCTATGTACCTAAAACAGTGTGGAGAAGCAACCTAAATGTCCCAAAGCAGATGACTGGATGAAAAAGATGTGGTGTATATATATATGCAATGAAATATTACTCATCAATTAAAAATGACAAATTTAATGATTTTATAACACGGATGTACTTAAAAGAAATCATATTAGCAGAAACAAGTAAAAAAGAAAATGACAGAAACCAAATGGTTTCACTAATATATGAAATATAGGAATAAAATAAACAAAAGCCATGAGGAAAAATCAAAACAAGCTAAGAACCAAAGTGTAGTACACAACTTGGGGTGGGGAGGAGGGGAGGGGAATGGTCAGGGAGGGTGAGGGGCTGAATCCTGGGGATTACAAAGATGTGAAATTTATATATAAATAAATTATTTAATAAAAAACTAAACTAAACTAAAATAAATAAATAAGACTGGAAAATCAACATTACTTCAATAAACTTATTTTTAAGGAATGAATTAGATTAATACATATTCACATAGAAAGTCTTTTAGAGTCTGAGAATGGAGGCAGTAGTCAGGCTAAACTTTGGTTTTATCATTAAGAAGAAGGTTTGATCAGTCAAAATAGATTCATATACCCTTCATTTCATGTAGTAGTTGTTTAATTTAAAATAAAGACATTTATGAAGTTTAAAAAGATATAGGCATGTGACTGAAAATACCACTTGCCAAATAATGTAATATATGTTCTCATCTATGGTTATAGAAACTGCATTTTGAAATTAAACACCTAAAAGTCTCTTACGTGAAGAGAACTATGGCAAAAAAAAAAAAAAAAATCAGGGAAACATGGTATGTATAGGGCATTTGGGTGAAAGATTTATGGAAATACTTTACACTATCCTTTGAACTTGTCTGTAAATCTGAAGTTAAGTCAAAATAACAGGCTAAAACATAACAAAGCTGTCTCCTTTCCACCAGTCTTGATTAAAAAGTAAATGACCAAGATACAAGGAAACTCTTCTCTAGAGTTACAAAATCTTTGTTTATACAAATGAAAATTTATATCTTCCAGGTGGACAGCCAGCTGTGCTCCACCACTCATGAAAAAGCTCCTCATTTTCCATTTGACTGAAATACAGATTTTCATTTATATTGAGTTCTCATGTGTAATGAAATTTATTTTGATCCTCCATTCTATTGAATCAATCTACTTGCTATTTTGACATCAATATCATTCCCTCTTGTTATGTACTTTGATCAAAGTACATTCTAACCTGTGGGAAAGCAACTACCTTACTGCTATTTTTAATGTCTCTGCACAAAAAGAAAAATCCCTTGACTATTGTGAGGCACATGTTCCTTCATTTATACATTAAGTTTGTTTCATTTACACAGACACACACGCGCGCGCGCGCACACACACATACAGAGAAGTTAGTATTCTAATTATAATTGCACTGAATTTATTTTTGAAAGAATCGACTTTTTAAATATTAAATTTCCCAAGATCATGACATGTCTTTCTGTTTATTCAGGTCTTGTATAAAATCATATTAATTTATATAAATACAATATCTAAATCAATATAAAATAGACATCTTTTCTTTGTAACATAAAGATGTTACCTTTCTTGTGAGACTCTTGTAAACATTTTATAGTTCTTGCTGAGTTCTTATTGTGAGTACAATATTTTTCCATTTACTTACTTTTTATTAATTCTAGCAATGTTTTACTAAAATCTCTTGGGTTTTATAAAATCATATTACCAGCTTGAGGAAATGTGTTTATCTCTTCTTTTCCAGTGTTTTAACCAGCTGTTTCATTTTGTGTTATTGTATTTGCTAGAAAGCCTGCAAGACAATATCAAATAACAATGTCGCTAGCAAGCATCCTTATCTGGTTCCTAATTTTAATTGAAACCATGTTTCAGTTAGCTTTATGGTGTGTTCGGTAATTGGTTTTTGTTATATTTAAGAAATCTGATTAATACTGGTTTGCAGAGAATTTTAAAATTAAGAATGGTTGCTAAACTTCATCAAATGACTTTTTAACATCTATTGACATGACCATATTACATTAATTTTAAATTTGTTGTCAGAGATTATGTTGCTGGATTTCTTGATATTAGATATAGCTGTGTTCCTGCAATAAATTTTTCTAGATATTGGTTTATTATTATTTTGATAAATACACAATTTTATTTAATAGTTGTTAGCTTAGGAATTTTTCTCCTATATTCTAAGCAAGCTTGATCTATATACTGCTTTAAAAATTTTAGTTACAGGGTTAAAGGTAAATGAATCATGGAGTTTCCATCTTCTTCTATGATCCATAATGTTTAAATAACTGAAATTATCTGGTCTTGAAATGTTAGACAAAATATAACTGCAACTATACCTGGTTCTATCCATTTTTCACTATTAAAGCTTTGTCTTTCCAATATTCAGTATTTAATTGGTCTATATTCAGGTCGCAACATCTTGATGTCCAAGTCTCATCATATATATACATATAAATATATACACACACACATATATATAGATATATTCTAGAGACTAGGTCTCACTATGTTGCCTGAGTTGTTCCAATTCCATGGACTTAAGCGATCCCCAACCTCAGCCTCCCAGGTAGCTGGGATTACAGGTGTGTGCCACCACGCCTAGCTCTCATCATTTATATTTTACACTGAAAATATTTTTGGAAAAAGGATTTTATACTTTATATTTTTATATTTTATACATCCAAGAATTCCATGTAAGCTCTTATGAGTCCTCCAAATTATCCTATACCTGTAGTTATATTTCATTTCTGATTTCTAGTTTTGTAGAAGGAGTCTTTATAAATTAAAAGAAAACATTTCTCCATGAAGGAAACACTGCAATAGAAATGTGCCATGAATGCAGCCTGCTCCTAGATGTCCCTCAAAGGATGCTTGGGGAGTGCTCCTTGGCAGAAAATTGAGACCAGAAAGAAAAGCAGTGTTTTGTAAGTCTCTAATAAGCATTTTCATCTAGGATGAGCATTAGAACCTTATCCTGTTTCTACCTTTGGGTAGTTTTTAGTGGCTTTTTGTTTGTTTGTTTGTTTGTTTGATTTGGGGTTTTTTTTGGAGACTAGGTCTCGTTATTTTTGCCTATGGAACCGCAGGCTCACGTTGCCCAGGGTACCACAGCCTCAAGCAATCCCCAGCCTCAGCTTCCCAGGTAGCTGGAATTACAGGCATGCACCACCACGCCCAGTCATATTTTTTGGGAACTAGTTCTCGCTACGAGCCCCGGTGGGACTCGAGCCGTGATCCCTGGCCCAGCCCTGGCTTCCTTGGCTGCCGCTTACAGGCATGCGTGACCATGCCCCGCCTGTTTTTTTGTTTGTTTGTTTTTTTTAATCTTACTGCCATACTCAGGAAGTATGGAAGAAGGGAAGGCACCCCAGTTTTGTTAGTTCAAGCATATAGCTTGACATTTCTAAAATCTAATTTCAGACTTTAAAATCCTTTAACTCTAACAAAATGCTGCTTCCTATTTGTGTAGGTGTCATGAATAGTCTAAAATAAATTGAATTTACAAAAGAAAAAAAAAAGCAGTGCTTCTGGTTAGGCAACAGCTGAATTCCAAAACACGAATAAAATGTTAAGACAACAGAGAGGCAATTCCACCCAGAGAGTGAAACGTGCTGAAGTCTGTCACCACCAGAGAAAAGATTTCGAGTCAGTAAACATAATATGGAAATCACTGGCCTGCCTAATTCACATCCTCCCATCCTATAGAAAATTCTATTTCTCCATTAACCTAGCTGACTTACTTAGAGCCAACGGTTGACCCAGTTATGCAAAGGAAGCCCTTTCAAATAGACCTATGCAATTTGGAAGAAAAAACCCAAAACAGCTATCTTTATTAGAGTATTTACTCATAAAAATAACTAGATAATCAAGTATACATATATATTTGAATAAAAAAATATGTAGCATGAAGAATGAGGTACAAATATGAGCAAATAGCTAACACTGGAGAAACTTAGCTGATCAGGAAATATTTTTTTTTAATCTATGCAATAAAATGGTTTCAGTGAATAAGGTACCTATAAAAGCATAATATGTTTGTGAACAAAAAATATTCCTGGACATAAAAAAATACAATCTTTAAAAAACTGCATTGGAGCATAAGAATAACAAAACAAATATGAATCAGGCATTTGTGCTCTCCCTCTTTGCATGTGCAGGCCAGGGAGCTGGTGAGGGCTGGCTCCCCTATTGGGGTATGCTGGGGCAACACAGCAACACCTGTCTGCAGCAAGCCCTGTGTGTAGCCCTGGTACTCCTCATTGGGGGTCCCCCCTGGTTCATTCTCACCTCAGTCATTCCTCATTTGAATAACAAAAGCAGCAATCCAGATGTACTGGAGGAGATAGAGAAATAAATAAAGGCCTTGAACAAACCCATCAGCTGCCCAGAAAGAGTATGGTTGGAATTTCAAGACACAAGACTTGGTAAGGGGAGATTGAGGAAATACCACCAAGTAACACCAACAACATTCCTGGTGCTGAAGCTAAACTCCCAATCCAGAGACACTTTCAACATGAGCAAGGAACCCCCCAATCCCAATGGGGGTGAAAAGTCACAAAGAAGTGGCAGTGACCCATGAACAATGGCAAACCATGAGAGAGGTGAGGAGCAAACCAACCACTCACTGAGATCTGCCCCCACCAGGGAACTCTACCACGGCCAATGGCTAGGAAATGGTCTCCCAAAGCCAGATGCCAGAGCTACAAGACCAAGAAGTAGCATCATGGCACAAGTATCAGGATGAACGGAAAAGACAGCCAATAAGAACAAGAAAACACTGAACCCAGAGACCATAAGGGTCCTGAGAAAAAGAGACTGTCTCCTCCGCCACAGGAAATTCCACAATGAAGAAGCTGAGAGAGAAACTCCACACACCAGGCCAACAGGAGGTTTAATTACATGCTCCTAAGGGCCATCTGCCCCAGTGTTACCCATGGAGATCTGCTAGCCTAGTCTGCAGGCCCCCCAGGAACATAGGACTTCTCCCAGAAGGACACTGCTCCAGAAAAAAGAAAATAAAGAAGGCTGGTCATGGTGGCATGTGCCTGTAAGTGGCAGCCTGGGAAACAGGGACCAGGGATCACGGTTCAAGTCCTGCCCAGGACAACATAGGGAGACCTAGTTCCAAAAAAAATAGCTGGGTGTGGTGGGTGTGCCTATAATCCCAGCTACCTGGGAAGCTGAGGCTGAGGACTGCTTGAGTCCGTGGTACTCCGGGCAACGTGGTGAACCTGCAGTTCCATGGGCAAAAATAGCAAGACCTAGAGAAAAGAAGGAAGGGAGGGAGGGAGGGAGGGAGGGAGGGAGGAAGGAAGGAAGGAAGGAAGGAAGGAAGGAAGGAAGGAAGGAAGGAAGGAAGGAAGGAAGGAAGGAAGGAAGGAAGGAAGGAAGGAAGGAAGGAAGGAAGGAAACAAAGAGAACAACAGGCCAATCACCAATCAACATCCAACAAGAAGAAAGGAACTGGAATGACCAGAGAGGGGGCCAGGGGAAGGGGCAGGGGGAGGATCATGCCTACAAACATGAGCTATGTATGCAAGCAGTAAGAAAGATAAAAAGTAATATTAAAAATTTTTTAAATAAAACAAATATGAAGAATTAGAAATCAGAATTACAGGCCAGGCATGGTGGCGTGCACCTGTAATCCAAGCACTGGGAGGTAAGAGGCCAGGGATCGCTTGAGTCCATGGGTTCGAAACTACCCCAGGCAACATAGTGAGAGGTGGTCTCAAAAAAAGCAGCCCGGCACAGTGGCAGTCACCTGCAATCCCAGCTACCGGAAGGTTTAGGCTGGGGATAGCTTGGGTCTCCAGGATTGGGACTACCCCGGACAACATAGCAAAACCTAGTCTCAAAAAAAAAAGAAAAAAAGAAATCAGAATTATATTTAATCTCCCATAATGAAGACTAAAAAGGACAGAATTCAGAAATATAAAAATGAATTTTAGACACATGGAGAATGGATCCAGAAATCAAATTCCTGAATCAAAGACACTCTAAAATAAGACAACAGCAGAAATAAACACTGAAAGAAGATGAAGAAAACATCCCTTAGTTTCAGGAGTCTTCACTTTAATATGGTTTATGTAGAGATTAACAAAACTGGTTTTTAAAAACCTATGCCAAAGCATGCTTAGAACCACTCCTAGAAATTTCAGAACTCCAAGAGAAGAGAAAATCCTGAAAACTCCCAGCAAGGAAGCAGGGGAAAACAGGTTACCAAAAGAACCAAGGGTAAGAATGGCCCCAGACATTTCTTCCACAACGCTTAATGAGAATGAAGCTGTTTTCAAACTGTTGATGGTAGGAAAAGGTTGTGTGTTTTTACTTATTTTTATGCAATTGCTTTAATTAATAAAAAAAAATCACATGAAAGTGAGCAGAGTCTCACTTCTACCTCCCCCATTAAATGTTGTCACTCACTCACCTGCCTTTACATACTCAGGGTATACAATATTCTTTAGAGAGTATTAACTGAGTTTTTGTGAAATAAAATGCTAGAGATGTGATTGGAGCAAAATAAAAATAGAACCAAGAAAGAGGACAAACAGGATACTGAAACAAAGCGGCAGCTGAGTATGATCTATAAGAAGTGTAATAAACAGAAAAGAAACCAGGTGTGGTGGCGCGAGTGTGTAATCCCAGTTATTTGGGAGGCAGAGGCTAGAATCACTTGAGTCCGCGGTTTCCAGACCACCCTGGGTGACACAGCAAAACCTAGTCTCAAAAAAAATAGTGGGGCGTGGTGGCACCTACTGTAATTCCAGTTACCTGGGAGGCTGAGGCTAGAAATCACTTGAGTCCCTGGGCTTGAGACCCAGGGCACCATAGAGACCTAGTCTCTTAAAAAAAAAAAAAAAAGATAGCCTCCTAAGACCCTCCAAACTTGGACCACCCCTAATATTGCAAGATTTTCCTTTGAAAAGCAAACTTTTAATGACATGTATTCACATTTCTTTCCTTCCCACACTATAATATTTATCCTGTAATATAACAAATAATGTCTACTGATTTTCCATCTCTAAAATTAATCTGTAGACAAGATATGAAGATTTAATTGGAGTTACAGGACAGAGCAGAGGATGTTATAAACTTGGTAATATAAAATTACAATATGTTTTTTCTATTGTCTCTTTTGCTGTATAGAAGCTTTTTAGTTTGATGTAGTCCCATCTGTTTATGTTTTTCTTCATTTTTTTTTGCCATTTGTAGATGTGTCCAGAAAGGGCTTTTTCAATTGTAATTCATGGAGGGTTTTGCCCAAGTTTTCCTCTTATGTTATGGTTTCAGGTCTGACATCTAAGTCTATTATCCATTTTGAATTGGTTTTTGTACATGGTGTGAGGGAGTTGTCTTGGTCCATTTTTTTTGCATGTCTTAGTCCTATTTTCCCAGCACCATTTATTGAAGAGGCTATCTTTGTTTCAATGTAAGTTTTTCACTCCTTTGTCAAAGGAGTGACATGGTTTTATTTCCAGAATATTATTTCCGCACTCAATTCTGTTTCATTGTTGTACCAGTACCATGCTGTTTTAATTATTATGACTTTGTAGTATAACTTGAAGTCTGGAATAGTTAAGCCTCCATTCTCTTTTTTTCTGTCCAGGAGCCTTTTTGATATTCGAGGTCTTTTGTTATTCCATATGAATTTCTGTAATTGGCCGGGCACGGTGGCTCGTGCTTGTAAGCTTCAGCCTATGAAGCGGCTGGGGCCAGGGATCATGGTTTGAGTCCCGCCAGGGGCCCGTAGCAAGACCTAGTTCCAAAAAAATAGCTGGGCGTGGTGACATGCGCCTGTAATCCCAGCTACCTGGGAAGCTGAGGCTGGGGATTGCTTGAGTCTGTGGCATCCCGGGCAACGAGATCCTGCGGTTCTACCGGCAAAAATAGCGAGACCTAGTCTCAAAAAAAAAAAAAAGAATTTCTGTAATTTTTGTTCTATCTCTTCAAAGAATGTCATTGGAATTTTTATAGAGATTGCATTGAATCTGTAGATTGCTTTTGGAAGAATGGCCATTTTGATGATGTTATTCTTCTAATCCATGATCAGGGAATGTCTTTCCATTTCCTTATGTCTTCTTCTATCTCTTTTAGCAATGTTTTAAAGTTTTCTTTGTATAGTTATTTCATGTGTTTTGTTAGGTTTATCCCCAGGTATTTAATTGTTTTTTGGTGCAATGGTAAATGGGGTGGTTTAATTTCTTCTTCTTCTGCTTGGCTTTTTGCGTATAGGAAGGCTACTGACTTCTTTGTGTTGATATTGTAACTGGCTACCTTACTGAACAGGTTTATTGTTTTGAGAAGTTTTTCTGTAGATTTTTTGGGGTTCTCTATATAAAGAATCCTATTATCTGCATATAGTGATAGCTTCACATCCTCTTTTCCTATTTGTATCCCTTTTATATCTTTCACTTGCCTTATTGCCCTGCCTAGAACTTCCAGTAGAAGCCCAACCGAATGGGAAAAAATTTGGCCCTCCACAAGAGTGGTAAGGATTTAATAAAGAAGATCCACAAGGAACTCACACAACTAAACAAAAACAAAACAAGATGCCCAATCAAAAAATGGGGAGAACGAAAAAGACACTTCTCCAAAGAAGATATACAAATGGCCAACAGGCATATGAAAAAATTGCTCAATGTCACTAGCAATCAGGGAAATGCAAATCAAAACCACAATGAAATGCCACCTTACACCAGTAAGAATGGCCCACATCAAAAAAATAGGCAACAAGTGCTGGCGTGGATGAGGAGAGAAAGGATCACTCATACACTGCTGGTAGGAATGTAAAATGGTCCAGCCACTATGGAAAGCAGTGTGAAATAATGAAAGCAGTAATGAAAATGGAGCTACCATTTGACCCAGCAATTGCTCTTCTGGGAATCTACCCAAAGGAGACCTCAATGTGGGTACAAAAGGACACCTATACAGCACTATTTATAATTGCCAGGACATGGAAACAACCCAAATGTCCCAAAACAGATAAATGGATGAAAAAGATGTGGTATATATACACAATGGAAATTACTCATCAATTAAAAATGACAAATTTGATGATTTTTATGGTAATATGGATATACCCAGAAGAAATCATATTAGCAGAAACAAGTTAGAAAGAAAAAGACAGAAACCAAATGGTTTCACTAATATATGGACAACCAAACGAAAGTACACAATGGGGAGGGAGGACCAGCTGGAGCGGCCACAGAGTGGAGGTGGTGGGTGATCCCTGGGGATTACAATGATGTGAAATACATGTAGAAATAAATTATTTATACAATAAAAAACAAATAAAATAAAATTACAATATGGTTAAGAATGTTGAGCTATGGAAAGAGAAGAAGGGTGATTGATCAGTCTTCGGTAATGGGATCTCTAGGGGACCTTTTCTAAAATTACAGTAAGAGGGCCGGGCACGGTGGCTCATGCCTATTAGCTTCAGCCTATGAAGCAGCCAGGGCTAGGGATTGCAGTTCGAGTCCCACCTGGGGCCTGTAGTGAGACCTAGTTCCCAAAAAATAGCTGGGCGTGGTGGCGTGCGCCTGTAATCCCAGCTACCTGGGAAGCTGAGGCTGGGGATTGCTTGAGTCTGTGGTACCCCAGGCAACGTGAGTCTGCGGTTCCACAGGCAAAAATAGTGAAACATAGTCTCAAAAAATATATAAATAAACAAACAAATAAATAAAATTACAATAAGAATAGCAATTTGATTATATTGTATATTGTTCGTTACATGATAAAAGTATAATTATAGTATGGGGTTAGAATGATCAGGGAAAGTGGAAGGTCATGGAGAAGAATAAATTTCTCATTCAGAATTACAGTCATGGTCACAACCCAAAGATGATAAACTAAGGATAATGCAAAAATATTACTAAAGACAACAACTTTAATTATAGGTAACGTAACTAAAAATTATGAATTAAAAACAAAATAATAACTATGAGAACAATAACAATAGCAATAAATCGACATGTTAACAAATACTGTAGTGAATTGAACTAGGGGAACAGAAAATAACTTTTTTTAAATTTCCAGCCTATACGCCCGCGGCCCAGGCAGAAGCTCGGGCGCCCCGGACCCCCTAGCCAGGGGGGGGGGCGAGGAGCGTCTGGCTGCTCCTGGGTAAGCTCCCCAGGGGGAGGTCAAGCCGGCCTGGGAGGCACCGGGAAGCCCCCAGCCCCCGGAAGCTGGGGCGCATGGAGGGGCCAGCGCTCCCAGACCGGCCCGCCCCCGCGCGC
>PVHY01018157.1:0-29813 GCA_004024945.1 Uropsilus gracilis
GGCAGGAACGTTATTTCCATCCTTAGGAAACAGGCTTGGTGGTTCTGGTGAGCAGGGCTCAAAGGAAGAGTCTGACCTTCCCTTCGAAGACTGCGAGCCACAGAAAGGCGAGTCCAGCCCTTCCCCCGCCCGCATCCGAGGGGTCAGTGGAGAGACTGGGTCAGGGCAAACCAGCTTGGGGGACCTTCAGCTTGGGGTGACAGCTTTGGCCTTTGCCCGTTGCTCTTATACGGGTGCTTTGAAGTCAGTCAGTGGGAGGACTGGCACGGTGGAAGGGGAAGTAAGAGAGCAGTGGAGAGACTGGGGGGACAAGCTGGGCAGGAAGTGGGCAGGGAAGTATACAGTTCTGTGTGGAGGACGAGGAGAAGGGCAAGGGGTACAGGTGGGCACTGGAGAGGGGAGGGTTGGGGCCTCAGAAAGCAGGGGAGGAGTCAAATCCCACGCAGAACTCATCTGAAGAGATGAACAAGTTCTTAGTCTGGCCTGAGTCATGCTGGTCAGGGCAGTTATTTCTCTCTCTGGGCCACGAGTTTCCTTGGCTACAAATCCCAGCTCTGCTGTGAGAACGAGTGAAGGGTATGGAGGGCAGTGACCTTTCCTCCCTTTCGTAGACTTCAGCTCAGTCTTGCATATCATCAGATGCTTTGGGCTCAACTCCTCACTCCCTTAAGTTTTCAGCTGTGGCTCTTGTGACACAAAGACACCAGCCCTGCATGGCCAACTCACACTGGTGAGCAGCCTTCCCATGGTCCAGGCCACAGGGCCCAGCGCAAGTGTACCCATGGTCCACGGGGTGCTCTGCTCCTCACACACGGTCTGCAGACCAGCACAGAGAGGGGCAGATCTTAGCCTAAGGCTGCACAGCTCCAAACCCTGGACCTTGGTGACCCTCAGAATTGACACAGGATAATACGCTCTGCATGTTTCCCATCGATGGCCCCCACCAGCTCCTTGCAGTGAGCTTCCCCCTGAGATGGGGGTCAGGTCATGACATCAGAACCCAGACTTAGAGTCAAAGCTGCACTTCCTATAAAAGGTCCCGAGGCTCTAACCCTGGAGGAAGCTGGTCTGCTGTGACAGCTCCAGCATGAGGCTCTGGAACATGCCTGGGACTCCTGGAGAGAAACCTGCAGCAGAGTCCTGTGGAGAACTGGCCTTGGGTGCCTTGCTTTCTTCTTCCACAGAACCAGGGTTCACACTAGGGCTCGGTCCCTGGGTCTTGTTGGGACTCAACCAAGATAACACATGTCAAGAAGCACCCCCAAGGCTCAGGACAGAGCAGGTATTCTGCCGATGAGGATTGCTCCTTCAAAAACATCCTTCACAGCACATGCTCGACCGGAGATCTAGTTTTGAACATCCGGCGGAAAACACGATGACTCTGTAACCTTGGGGCCAGTGACATACCCTCTCTGAGAGATGGCTCCATCTGTAAGCCTGGACAAACATACTGCCTTTCAGAGTGGGTGCTTGGCTAACGCTGGGTCCCCCATGCATGCTGCAGAGGGCCTGGCCAAGGAAGTGCTTGCGGCCAAGGTCGAGGTCCCCATCGAGCCCACGTCTCCTCTCCCTCCCACGGTGACAGAGAGATTTAGAATGAGGGTTTTACCTCTCTTCTCAGTGGTGATGACCGTGGCCTCCAGCGGCTCCCCCCAGCCCTGCCTCGTCTTGGCAGAGAGCCTGAAGATGTAGGCTGACTCTGGGGCCAGCTCCGTGGCGGTGAACTGCCTCACGGTGGCGCCGACCTCCACGGTGGTGAACGTGTTGGGGCTGCTGCTGGCCAGGCGGTAGGCGATCTGGTATCCTGAGGAGGGAGGAGCGAAGGGGGTGTTGAGCCACCCCCCTTCTTAGAAAAGCCCATCTTCCCCCACTGGCAATCACTTTTAGATTCGAAACCCAAACAGCCATTTGTTTCCCCCTGATTTCCTCCCTCCTCAGCTGGTGTCTGAGATGCAGATGCGACGCACATGGCAAGGGAAATCACACCCTTGGTGATTTCTGGGCACCAGCTAATCCTCCATGACACTTGTTTCCCTCTTCATCCTTCACAGGAACAAGATGTGAAAACAGTTTCATCTTCCCACGGCCACTGGTAGCCTGGAGGACTCGGGGAGGACGCGGAAGCCAGTGAGTTGAGAGTTTCTGATGGGGGCCTGCAGCGTCCTCACTGCTTCTGCTGGGCCCCCCTATATCCACCCCACACCCCTCTACCTGCTCCAGGCCTTTCCATCCTCTCGCCACATACAGGCCTGCCCCTTCTTGGGTTCCGAGCAGGAACTTCCATGAGAAAGATTTTTCAGTGTCTCTCCAGCAGCACGGCCTGCAGGGCAGGCTGGTGGGTGAGTGGCCCTGGGCTCTCCATCTGTTTCTGGTCCTTCTCTTACTTCTTCCTGTTGCCCAGCTGCCCGCAGCCCCCTGTGACCCCCTGCACCTTCCACTGCCTTTGGTTGGCTCCTTGTTCTTGCCTCTCCTCTGCCCGCCCCTCCCCCAAGCAGATCCAAGCAGATCCAGCTCCCCCAGCAGATCTGAGCTGGGGGCTCCACTTTAAACCATCCTCCTCCCATCAAGGAAGCAGGAGGTGCTGCTAATCAGCCCTGAGAGAGGTCTGTGGGCTCTGAATGTCTCTCATGCTGCTTGATTTTGTCAAGGTTTTCGGGCTGAGAAGTCATTAATGATGAAACCTCTCCCATGGGGCCTGGCCGAGCCCCCTCTGCGGGAGGCTGAAGAAGCAGTGCCCAGCACAGAGCCAGCCAGGGCGCAGCGCTCAGCCGCTGTCTGCGCCTCAGACACTGCAGTCCAGCTGTGGGGCTCCTGCTCTGATTACAAGCAGAACTGATGGGGTGCTGCAGCATTTGAAAACATTAATGACAACCAAACTGTTCAAGTCAAACAAGGAGGACTCGGAAGGGGGAAATTAGAGCCGCAGAGCCCAACTCTGCGTCAGCTCTGCCTTCGTGGGGTGTCTTGTGACCGGGAGGGCTGCTGGCGAGATAAAGCACCTGCCTGACCCCTCAGGGGCTGGGCCGTTCAGCACCATCTACCCCATTCTTCTTGGCCTTCTCTCTGGGGAAGCACCTCGGCCCCTTCTTGGCTCTCTAGGGGTTCAGCTTTTACCAGCACCATCCGGGTTCCTGTACCTCCCTGAGGAGAGGTCCCGCTAGAGGCAGGAGGGCAATCCCATGAGGCTGGGGGAGTGAGTGCCCTGCACTAAGTCGGCACCACTGCCGGTCACTCTCATCACCACACCTGCTTCCCAGTCCATGGTGACTGCCGCCTGCCGGCCTGGTGCTTGCAGGACCCTGAGCTTGGACCTCTGAGGAGCCACTACAGCACTGTGTGTTGCCTCCTAAGCAGGTCTTGTGCTCCTGCCATGGCGACCTGTTGTCCCTGCTTCCTGGATGAGGCTCACCAGGCTCCCAGACTCTCCCCGCACCTCCACCAGAGGCGCTCCCCTAACTCATCCCCTCACCCCATGGGGAGTCATGTGATTCAGACTCCACAGAGATCCAAACTGCCTCTCACCCAGCCAGTCCAAACTAGAGAGACATCAACTGCTTTTTAGGAGGAGCGCAGCAAACAGAGATGTGTTTTCTGTTGTTAACCTTTGTCGCAGTTGGTCTCGGCTCAGATTATTCTGTTGCTAGGGTTAGAAATTCTGTGATGAAACTAAGATTTTTTTGTTCAAAGGCACATCTTTGTGAATCACAGAATCTGGGAATTCAGTGGGGGAACAGTCAGCTCTCCTTGCCAGATGGGCTCAGTCTCCACATTTTTAGCACCCCTGTCCCCCTCGAGTCCCCCGTAACCTTGACCTCCTTCACACACTCACGCTGCACTCACTCTCTTTCTCCTCACAGGGGTTCCTGATGGTGGAGCAGGATATCAAGAGGTGGGGTCTTTCCCCCAACCTGTCTTGGCTTCCTCTGGGCAAGTCCTAGTCCTAGCAAGACCCCCAACTTCTCTTTTCCAGTATTAATGGGAACAGCCCCACTTCTTCAGGGCCTCTATTCCAGGTGCCTTACATCTGTCATGTTAGAACTTGTGATGCTCCAGGGGGCAGATATCAATGTATTGATCTTACACCTAGGATGAGGAGGGGGGGGTCTTTGATATTAGGGTTCCAGTTCTTCCCAGGAAACCCTGCTATCTTCTATAGCTCCTTTATGCTTTAAAATGATAGGATTCTGATGATCCAAGGAAAAGGGAGAAAAATGGAAAACAATTTGGCCGCTCAACAGGAACTTGGTGACTGTGCAAGTACAGGAGGAACGTTGAAGCATTTAGAAACAGCAGGACACACATCTGGTGTTAGGGTGGGGCCTATGCACAGCAGGGCCTTGGAGCCCCATGTGCGAAGGTCCCTTCTGGAGAGGACAAACAGCCTGGGAGGAGCAGCCTGCTTCCTCACAGCAGCAGAGCCTGGCACCCAAGAGGCTTTGTAAAGGCGAGGAAAGGGTCACATGCCTGCAACAGGCAGAGAGCGCCACCCAGACAAGGGCACTAGCACTCTGTGGGCTTCCTGTGCTGGGCGGGCACGTGAAGAGGGATGGGGGCTCTGCCCCTCACATGGTAGTTTCCATTTCATGGGCATTTTTCCTGATTCCTGAGGGCACCAGCTGGCTCCAAGACAGCCCCGACTGAACAGTTTATTAGGGGGAGGTGACTCTAAGAAATGGTGTGGAATAGGAAAGTGGAACAGGGAGGGGAGGGGGCTGCCAGGAGCCTGTGGCCCTTCTGGACATAGAGATTCTATGCAGTTGTTTAAATCCATCTTCCCCCTTCAGGAACATGAGTTTTAACAACTGCATAATATTCCACTGCAGGTCCCTGTCCCCTAGTGTGCCACCAGGACCGAGGAGGAAGCAGGGGTGTTGGCATCCGGATGGCCATCAAGTCCACTGCCCTTCACCTTCAACCGGGTAGTATGGAGATAATATTGATAATATCCACTTTTATAGCTGCAGCAATGACTCCATGAGCTAATGTATGTAAATTGCCAAGTACAACGTCATTTGTGCCTAATTGCAGGAAATCTGGGTTATTATTTCTATCTCTGATCCAGTTCCCACTCTGAAAATTTCTCAGCTTCCTAGTTAAATTTGTACCTTTTGTTATTTGCCCTAAAAAAAAAAAAATAAGGCTAATATCGTCTAGCCCCCACTCTCTGGGAGTTCAACACCTGCATTTTACCTGGATGGGCGCCAGGGGCACCAGAAGAGACCCCTTTTCTGTGCACAGACAGCAAAAGGAAGCTGCTGAGTACTACCTGTCTTTTTTTTTCCCTTTTGAGAATAACGATAGGTAATATTCAGAGATAAGAGCATTTGGGAGGAAAAGGCTACTTATGTAATTACAGTTACAGCAAGATGAGAAGCGTTATTGTGCTGAGCCTTAGTGATGCAAGGTCAGCAGCCGATGTGGACGTTCAGGAAAGATAGATAAGCTGAATCAATGGCAGGAGTGAACTGCAACCCACAAACGGGCTGGTATTTAAGGTTATGGGTGAATTATGATAAAATGGCAATCAGGGGAGTGAGGCTAGCACGATCAACATTGATGCAGAGCAAAGATTAAAATCATGGAGTAAGAGAGCCTAAGTGGGTTTCTGAATACACGCAGAAGATGGAGGAAGCACCTAGAGTGCTAAGGAGGACAAGGGGCAGATGCTACAAACTCCAGATCTATCCACCATGAGAGGTGCAGAAAGATTCTCAGACCATGGGACCGAAAGCTCTTGGGGAAAGAAGGGAGTCTCACTGCCTCAGTCACATGGGTTTACTGGCTTCACACCAGAGGGGTTCAGGAGGGTTGTGCACATGCGCATTAGAGGGTGCAAGTCTCTTGTAGCTCCCCATGCAAATAAAAGGCATTGGGATAAGAGCTGCTTGCTCCATGATATGCCTTGGGATCCTGATGCCCACGTTCCCAGCAGCCTGGCCACCACTGGGGTGTGGGGCTCCTGACCTCCTCCGTGGCCACTGTCAGGGGTGTGGGTGACACTCCCGCCAACATCCATGAATTGGTCGGAGAACTGACAAACACCTGAACTGCCCTGAGAGGTGCTGGTTAGCCCAGCCCAGGTGCTGGATGGCTTATTGGTTTTATAGCTTATCCAACTGCGTGCTTCGGTCAGACAACTGCAACAGTGGATCAAAACCATGCATTTGCAAACATGGATTATATTCAAGTGAGCTCCTAATTCTCAGCAGAGTTCTTGCCTACCCTTTTGTAATAAGCTAAAGGTAAATGTTAGACCCCCGGTAGCTGGAAGATGTCTAACCAGGTGGAGGTGGGGAAGATTCTAGCATGTCTGACGGGGCAGACCCATGTGGATTTGAGGAGCACATGCCTCACTTCAGTTTAATAGCATTTAAGGGAGTGTGGAGTGGTTGGCAAGTGAGGGAGGGGTGACCACACTCAGGTGGCTCTCTCCGCATCCCCCAAAGGAAGACTCTAAATGCTAAAAGCTCTCCATAGTAAAATATTTACGCAAATAAGCAAGCTTTCCCCCCTCTAGGCAACTGCCAGTGTTTCATGCTGTTAATCTCTTTTGGAAATGCAAGAACATGTTTTGATATAGATTACAAAAGCACGAACTACAGAGGTGTTTATATACTCAGAAGGCCATGCTGCCAGAGTGGGAACATTGATTCAAGGTCTCTGGATGTAAAGTGAGTCTTGCAAAAAAGATGTTTTTCCCTTCTCCCCCATGAGCACCAATCTGAAGCTTTTGAAACTGTTTTCCCATCTTTCCTTCAGCAGCTACAATTTGGTGTGCTAGCTGTAATAATATCCAGGTGACAGGTTACCCAGACAACATCTGTTACAATTACAACTAAATGCCATTGCAACATGAGGCTCCATTGTGATGCTCTCAGCATTACAGGCAGACACAACACCATCTTACATGGCATCTGCTTTGCCCTGGCTGGGATGCTCAATTTAAACACTATCTTCTTTTTGCCGGGGGCTCTAGTGACTTTCAACAACCTCTAGGGATCATGGGTCAAATTCCAAATGTCTCCACACACTTAGAAGTATCCTATACCTTGGCACCAAATCACCTTCCTAGATATTTCTCTCTTGTCAGCATGAATCAGAGCGATAAAGAACCAATCAATGCTACATATCACGGGTGAATATAAAGTGAATTCTAGCACTGGACTAGGATGTGGAGTGACACAAGATGGCAAACCAATCCTAGCCTCCTCTGGCCAAAGATAAATAATAAAGTACAAAGTAACCAAGATATTGAAGTTTAACTGATTGAGCACTTCATATTCTAAGTTCTTAAGGCACAATTCATTAAACCCTAGGAGAGAGGTGTCAATGCTATTACCCTTTGAGGAACAGGGAAACCCAGGTACAGAAAGACTAAGTGACCTCTGTGAACTCACTGAGAGAGCACATAGTGGCTGAGGTCTGATTGGGCAGCTTGGCTTGGGCATGTTCAAAATCTTACCCCTCTTTACTCTGCCTGCTGGTAAGAGGGGAGAAAAAATTAACTTGTCGGCGACTGATGTCATGGAACTGTGTGGTCTGTAACTGCCCGGGGTGCTCGGTGGGGGAGGATGAATCACGTTGCCTGAAGATGTTGAGAAAACTTCTTGGAAACAGAAGACTGAGTCAGGTCCTGAGAGAGAGAGGAGAGGTTCCTGTGGCTGTTGACCCTTTCTCTCCTTTTGTTTTAGTCTCTGCAACCTGGAGAGGCACAAGCCCATATAGACACTCAGAACCCCATAGTCCTGCCACTGTGCCCCATATCAACATGGAGCCCAAAGAGCATTTCCCAGGGATTTCACAGTCCCCCACTCCAAGGCCAGGACCAAAAGGGGAGAACTGCAAGAGCAACTGGGCAAGGCAGGGATATAAAAAGGATCCCAATTGGGAAAGAAGAAGTAAAACTAACATTATTTTCAGGTGACATAATAAACATAGAGAACCCCAAAGACTCTACTAAAAAACTAACTGACATGATAAATCACTTCAGCAAAAATGTCAGGCTATAAAATCAACTCACACAAATCAGGTGTTTTCCTATATGTCAGCAATGAATTAAAAGAGGAAGAAATTGAGAAAATAATCCTATTTGCAATCACGACAAAATGAAATGAGATACTGAGGAGTTAACCTGACAAAGGAGGTGAAGGATCTATAAAAGAAAACTGTAAGAAATTTTTACAAGAAATAGAAGACACACACACAGAAGTGGAAAGATGTACTGGATGCTGTCACTTAGATGCGGAATACAGAGACCAAACAAAGGGTCAGGTAAAGCCAATTTAAAAACTAACTCTTGAAAGCTGACTATAGAACTGAGGAATCCAGAGGGGGAGAGAGAGGTTTAAGGGTGAGAAAGAGGTGGGAAGGAGCACAATGGACTCTGGTGGTGGCCTGTGCATGCACTATGGCAACAACACTGGCAGGGAGGAAATCCCATACTTCCAAAATCCAATCAACAATGTAAGTCAACATTACCTTGGTAAAAAAAAAAAAAAAAGTTTAGTGTTGGTGAGGGAGGGGTGAGGAATGCACTGCTATTATGAGTGCAAATTAACACAGCATTTCTAAAGAGAAAATTTGAAACGTGTGTGAATATTGTTAAAAATGTTCTAACACCTTGTCCTAGTTGTATTCTTTCTGAGAATATATCCTGAGGAAATTATGAAAAATGGAATGAAGATTTACCTCTAAGGACATTAGTCACACTATTATTTATGATTGCAAAATTTGGAAGATAATCTGTAGTTCTTTATTTTCAATTACAGTTTATTTGAGTTTAAACATTATAATATTTGAATATGTTCTTACTGTGAAATTCAAACAATACTGGAGTATATAGAGGAATGGTGCTTTTTGGCAACATGGTGAACTAGATGTCCTGAAAAACCTTCCTGTTAAGACATTTGAAAACGATAAATATGGTTGTTAAGAAAAGAAAACCTTCGAAGTACATGGCTGAAATGGCAAGAAAAAAAGAGAAATGATAGAGATTGCCAAGTGGGAAGTGGGAACAGCGATTCAGAGAAGTTAAGATGCAGCTCAGAGCCGCCTGAGGACAAGAGGCCAGGTTCATGGCTGCCCAAGAAATCCCACATAAAACCATGAGACACCATTTGAGCCTGAGAGGATGGCAAGACCTTTAAAATTCTAAGCCCATCAAGTCTTGGGAAAGACAATGTCTAAAGCAACACAGTGAGAGGAGTATGGTATGCCACTCAGAAGACAGTCTGTTATCACTGGGTGAAGCTGGAAACCTGCAAACGCCATGGCCTGGGCGTGTGGCAGAGAACCTGCACACAGCGCCATGATGGGCTCCTAACAAGAGGGAAACAACTCTGGACAGACATCCAACACCAGGGGGACGGAGGGAGAACAACACGCAGAAGAGGATGACTGGGGAGCAAAGGACAGCTGATGGCAGACACTAAGGCAAAATTCAGAGTGAAAAGGAAAAAGCAGGCTCCGGAAAAATACATAACAGGAATTTAGCTGAAGTGAAAAAGCATATGCAAAAGTAACACTAGGTCATTAAATGTACCTATGCAAACATCACAAAAGAATAGGAATGAAGACTTAATTCAGGCAGTTGTTCATCTTTGGCCAGGGTTTCAAAGGTACTGGAAGCTCTACATTTACATCAACTGGGCAGCAGGGGCATATACACTATCTTATTGTTCAGAGATAACTAACAAGCCTAAATGATGAGATTCCTTACAAAGTATGAAATATTCTATAATCACAATATTACAAACATGATTGGAAGAAAAAAATCTAAAATTTTTAGGTGGCAGAATTGCGGGTGACGTTCATTTTCTTGTATTTTTTGAATGCTTTTGAAAAGTACAGTGGCTGTGCTATTTTTATTTTATAATTGCTCTTTTTATAAAATATCGCAAATATGCAGAAAAATACTTTGAATAATATAGATCAAACATGATGTATTTGTCACCCTGATTAAACGAATCGCGAGATTTTGCCAAATTTCTCTGAATTTATTTTGAGAGAAAGAAAGCAGGACAGAAAAAATTGAAACCATCCTGTGGGCTTGCCGGGTCCTCTCCCTCAGGGACAACCTCATTCTCAATGGAGGAGAGTCGGTTCCCACCCACATTTTACACAGCTACTCTATACACACCCCCCCCACAAAGTGATACATGCAATGTTCAGCAAGTGTATAGAGACATTTCCACACAGCGTATTCTTTAGCAACTTGCTTCTTTGCACTCAGCAGATGTTTGGGAGAGTTACTCATGTTCACACAGGTAGAGTTTCTACGTATTTTAGTTTTTACATTGTCCCTGCTGTTTGAATGGCCGTAATGGCCCTTCCTTTGCATTACTGATGGGCATCTGGTTTCCAGTTCTTTTCTCCCTGCGATTTGAAGTGGCTCTTCAATGGCTACCCTCCTGCACACTGCCTGTGCACATGTGTGAGCTCTTGCTGGGATGTGAGACCTGAAGGGATGAACCTCCAGGTAATGGGCACGTGACTACCATACCCAACATGGCCACATGTTTTCCAAAGCGGTCACGCCAATTCACACTCCTCACACAGGAGCCTGAGAATGCTTTGTTTCCTTGGTATCATCAGGTGACTAACATGAAGTGGGTTTTCATGGTATCTTCAATGAGTGTTTCATCATTCAAATAAACGTTACTGCACACTTACAAGACAGTGATGCAATTTATTTATTTTTTTGAGACTAGGTCTCGCTATTTTTGCCCGTGGAACCGCAGGCTCATGTTGCCCCGGGGTACCATGGACTCAAGCAATCCCCAGCCTCAGCTTCCCAAGTAGCTGGGATTACAGGCACCCACCACCATGCCCAGCTATTTTTTTGGAATTAGGTCTCGCTCCGGGCCCCAGGCGGGACTCGAACCACGATCCCTAGCCCCGGTCACTTCATAGGCTAAAGCTTACCGTGCCCAGCCGAGAGTGATGCAATTTGGAGATAGTATACGTTGGGCCTCACCTGGATGGTGATCTCTCTCTGTGAGGGTGGGCTCAGGTACAAAGTGGAGGGTCACCTAACCTCGCTGGGGATGGCGTGCAGGGAGGCTGCATGCAGAGAAGACATCTAACAGAGTCTTAGGGAAGAGTGGAATGGGGGGAAGGGACCTGTTCTACCAGGGCCAGGCAAGATGAGGTCCAGCTTCCCAAATCTGCACGGAAGGCTTCAGGTGAGCAGTTCAGAATCACCGCACCTGAATCAGCACCCACAGCTGTCTATGGAGAGGGACACATGTGAGAGACACAGAGCTCTCTGCATGGCTCCTGTGTAGTCCTACCGTTGGGCCTGATTCCTGTTCCCTGAATGGCTGCCGTAAGTGCAGGTCAACCCAAGATGGGTTGGGGGGGGGGGGAACACCTCCAGGGTGAATGCTTCAAGGCCCAGAGAAGGGCATGGGAGACAGGTTTCTTCCCAATGGAACTCTATATTTTGTGCTCTAAATGTGTCCTTTTCACAACCCACTGGTATAGCTCTTGAATAATCAGCTTTCAGTTCTGTATATTCCAAAAAAGATAATAGCTGGGGTGCCCTAAATGAGTGGGCACCATTCCCTCCATTCCCTGGTCTGGAGCTCAGTTCCGGGGCTGAGGTCTAACTGTGGTCACTTCTCAGCTGGACAGGGTGGAATGGGCACACTTTAATGGTGGCCTCTGCTCTGCTCATGATAGTGAGAAGATGCAGCAGCCCCAAAGGTCACTGAGGCCAGAAGTGCTGGCTGCAGAGCGCCTGTATATAGCAGCTTGGGAACCTCACAAGGAAGACTCAGACTGAAGAGTCTTCCCACATGGACAACTCAGGGATGCCCCAGCCCTGTCTTAATAAAGTAAGAACCCAGTGAATAGCTGGCCTTTCTCATGGCTGCCAGATATTATCTAAGAGACAGATATGATGACGACACTTGACATTGAGGCCTGGGTGACTCTACTGCTCTTGGCACAGCTTTCTAATTTTCTTTTTTTAATGGATGGAAACACTTTTTGAAATAAATATGAAAATCCTAACATCCAAAGCAGGTGAAAGTGGGATGCTTTACTCCCCAACTGTAAGCTCACATGTACTTTAAGATGCCTAGACCTTACTTTAAGACACCTAGAACACAAGGTAATATGTCTGGGGGTCTAGACTGTGGTTGAGAAGAGATAAATATCACATTTGAGAGCTGACTTGGTCTGGCGAATCTGCCAAGCCTGCTGCTCTTCTTTTATTCTTCTTTTTTCCCCCCAAACTTTACTGTACTACCATGATCTCATGCTGCCTTTCTTTTAAAAGCCCAGTTTAAGTGATCCAGGCCTTGAGGTCATTGAGGTCACTTCCTCCATGCACTGGAGGCCATTTCCAGCAGCTCAAGGTCCAGCCCATACCACTGTCCCACCTTCGACCAGTCTGTGCCTCCACAGGCAAAAAGGCATTCTATTCTGGCTGAGTGGATGCCTTTCCTTTATTCCAGGTTTGGGAAGCCCTTACCCTCAAGAGCCAGCTAGAAAGCAGCTACTGCAACCCAGATGCTCTGGCCCAGAAGAAGCGGCTTGTAGATCCCTTCATGACACCTCTGTCATATCCCTGTTCAGGTGGGGTTATTACATGTGCTTCTCCCTCTTGGGACTGCAAACATACCCAGGCCAGGCACATCCTATTCACTCCTCACCTCCCACTCCGTACATGATGCCTGGTGTACAGAAAGCCCTTAATCTGTCAGGGTGAAAGGGTGAATGAATAAAGGAGTGGTTAATTTTTTAAAATAAAATGTGCTGCCCTTGGGAAAGTAGAAAAAATTAAGGCTTTTCATCAATGTTTCAGGATTATCCCTCTAAATGAAAAGTTAAAAATAAACAATTTCCTTGGGACCAACAACATGCAATTCACTCTAGCAGCTTCTTAAAAAGGATTAGGTGCAAGTCCTGTAACCAAAGAAAGATGTTTTCAGGAACTTGGAAGCAAAGCCCAGGTCTACATCTTCTATGACAAACTGGCTTGTTGTTTTCCAAAGACACATCAGAACAGCCTGGTTATTTCAGGCCCAAAGGGAAGGTCAATTACATACGGTATTGCTATGAGCCCCAAACAAATGGAAGCAATTCGAGGTTAACAAAATGTAAACTTCAAACTGCACAGAACCTTAGCACATGGTTCACAAAACAGCAGAGGGTCCCAGTCTCTCAGAAAAGGCCAGGCTGCGCGCAGAATCTTGTTTTGGTTTTATCCTTTAGTCATCTAATAAAACCAGAAGAAATCAATCTAGCCGTTATTTCTCTGGATCCCATTACTTACTGCTGCTCCCTTACCCAGAATGATGCCGTTGGGCTCCTCCGGGGGCTGCCACACAATCCTCACCGATGTGAGCCGAACTTCAGGGAATACCAGCCTCACGGGTGGGCCTGGAGCTGAAGGGAAAAAACACACTAGGGTCTGGAACCAGTGCAATGTTACCTGGACCTGGGGTCATGCTGAGGAGGAGTCTGTGGGTTGGTGGAGCAGAATGGGGGCCGTGGATGACACTGACCCTGGACGGAACACTGTAAGTTTTGGGAGAATGACTTTAGGACTCTAACTGGTTTTAGGTGACTCCCTAATAATTTTAAAGGAACAGCCCTCACTTTGAGTCCTGCCCATCTGCATTCCAAACTTCCTCATCAGCACTCATAAATGACACCGGGAGCAGCGTGTCAGTGCAGGAAGTCACTGAACCATGGCCCAGAGTGGATTAGGTCCATCAGGCTGACAGGAAAGATGCCACCAACCTGGGCTCAGATCCCTTTTCTGGGCTTTAGGTGCCGAAAATGGTCTAAAAATCCCTCCCAATTCTACACGGAGATTACAGTTGTAATAAACTAACACATTTATCATCGGTGATTATTTTTCCTCTTCTATACACCATGTTCTTCTTCTGTGTTGTCTAGAAAATTAAGTCTGGGCAGGCACAAATTCATATAATTCTTTTTTTGGGGCACGGTGCACTGATACTTCCAAAAGCACTTATGTATTGTGGCACTACTGAACAGCAGGGTCATGGTCTCCCTAAAATACTTCTGCTTAATTGGAGAGGTGAGTAAGTATGTGGCCAGTATCAGGAGTTCTTGTTGGAACTTAATAACTGATTGATTCCCAGATAGCAGGCAATGAGCATGAATGATCAATACAAAAATAAAGTGATGTGTGCTCCAGGCATTCCAGGGCTGCTGATTCTGCCTTTAGCGACTAAACTGAGACTGTAATTAAAATTTTAAATGTCTGTTATGACGCCTATATTGGGGTAAAATAAATGTCAGGAGGAGGCCTAGGGTTCACAAGCCAGGACCAAATGCTTATACTATCCTGTGGGGCAATCTCCTGATCCCCATCCCCACCCTCAGGTCCCTTGCCTTTCCCCTGCCACCTCAGGGCCCATCATTTGGGTGACTCTAAATGAGAGGAGGGAAAACCTGTTCCCATATGGACTGGGAGAGAAGAAAACTATTCCACAACATTGGAAGAAACAATTGCAGCTAAGTTTGAGGGGCAGATTCCAAAATGCTCCTTTTAATTTTCAGTTGCTTAACATGGACATGCTAACCCTTTACATGATTTTACAAAAAATACCCTGCAGGTCACATTGGCCCCCTCAGATCCCCAGAGGCCCCATGACTGTGTTTATTTCTAGAAGACAACAGTTTACAGCACTCCTTCCTCTCCAGGGCAGCCCAGCCACGGCCCAACCACATAGAACGGAGAGGACTGTTTCTGTCAACTAGAGCAGTCTGGGGGCCAATTTCATTACTTAGTGAAGATGCTTAAGAAAACCCACAGTTGTTTTGCCTTTGTCAGATGGTTCTGGTCCCTGAGGTGGGTGATTCTGGGGAAGAATAGCATTTAACCGCCACCACCTACCTCCTGACAAATCAGTTACAGTCTTTTTAATAGTGAAGCTGTACAGGAATTAACCTTTGAGTGTTTGATAGCTGCAAAGTGGAGAAACATATTTACTGATGATTTAGACTTCTATAAACATAAAGTCATCAAGTGTACTTGTTATTCAGGCCTGGAAACAGGGGCCTGGGCGCCCTGGGAGCCTGCAAACGCTGTGCTCTGGATGGAAACGTCTAATTATCTTCTATTATGCAAAGGCAAGTGCCGGGCAGCACCAAGAGAATCAGGCGCACAGGCCGGGAGTGGAGTTTTAACTAGATTTGTGCAGACATCACCAAGAGGAGCGGCCTCACGTTTTATGGCCCCAGCCTACTGGCCTTTATGGCATTGCCTATTGCAGAGTTACGATGAAATTCTGCACAGGTTCATAATTAGGCTGTAAAAATTCACTCCAGGCTGAGATTGGCCATATAAATGCTCAGCGACTGAAAGACAATTTCGCTTTGTTTTCCTCAACTGGAAAAAAAAAAAAAGTGGTTGGAAAATTAAGTTAAAAATGACAGCCACCCAAATGGTTTGAACTGTTATAAGCGACCTGGGAGGCCTGCAGAGGCTCTGAGAATAGACATACCATCATCTTTGGTCCGCTCCAGCAGGAGGGGCGAGCTGGGAACCCCGTTCCCGATGCGGGTGAAGGCCAGAACCTGGAGCTCGTACAGGACAAACTTCCGCAGGCCTGCCAGCAACGCGGATTGCGTGTGGTTCCCTCGCACGACGTGGCTTCTGAGCTCGGGGTCCAGATCTTTGGCCCGGAACAGGATCTGAGGCATGGACACACATGTGTAGTGTGGATGAGCCCGAGCTGGGTCAGAGAGGGAGCTTGGCAGGGGTGGGGGGCTCACTACCACAGCGAGGACCAGGAAGCTGTGCCAAAGGCTGAGGCAACAGTTGATAGAAGCTGTTTTGGGGAAAGATGGCGATGCTGCGCTCTAACGTGGCAGGGTAGCTGGAGCTATAACCCAGTTCACGGCTGGCTGAGCTGGCTGCCTCGCCAGAATTTGCAGGAGCTGAGGCACCCAATGGCAGGCCCCAATTATGACAGAGACAGTCTGTTTCTCACCAAAGGGGCCAGCAGCTCACTAGTTTCGCAGCTTAGAAAAGTAGCTGTTCTCTGGCCCTTCTGCACCATTTCTGATGACCCATACCATACACAGTCATCCTAATGCTCTCCTCCACTCCTGCCTGCTCCTCATGTCCTAAGGTCTTGTTCAAAGCTCACCCTCTTCCCCCTACCCTATGACCAGAGATCCCAAGGGTCGTAAGAGAGGGAGATCATCAGGGAGGGGTCTAAAAATGGCACAGCGAACATTTCTCTCCAGGAGCCAGATATGGGAGCATCCCCTCAGCAGGACTGTCTAATAGGGTCACATGTCTGATGGGGTCAGAATAAGCAACTGGAATATCAGGGCAGGGGAGCATGTGAACATGTGAAGAGACTAGAGGTCTAAGTTGTGGAAAGTGCAGAGAAGATGTGTCTGAAATCTGTGTCTTATGCATGAGACGAGCAAGGTCTTGCTGGCCAAACTCAGAAAAATCCATTCCGTAGCTTGGGGGAGGGGAACTATGGAGCAGAAGGGGGACACTGTGCTGGTCACCCCAGTGGTGGAACAGCACACATAAGGCCAGCGCAGAGATGGCTCCCCAAGGGTTTGGGGGTGCTCAGTTCTCCAGTGATGCAGGATGACCAGAAGGTAACAATGAAGGACAGAACTGTGCACTTTTATCTGGTTACACCTACTCAGTACATAGTATGAAATAATAAGCTGCTGCATTCTACACCCTTCTTCAAGGAAGGGACCCTCGTTACTCCCAGTGTACAGGTGGGGAGACAGACTCAGATGTCAAGTAGCTGCACCTATAGCACGTGGTTCTGGCATGTGGTCAGAGGTCAGGCAGATGCCTAACACCACTCCCCTGATGGGGGTGAGGCTTAGGTGAGCCATCTCAGATGCCAGAGCTGGAGAGCTATAAAAGCTATGTGCCCCCAGTATGGGGGAGTAACACGCAGCAGCTCCTGCAAGGCTTAAACAAAGAAGGGTCTCTATCCAGCACATACCTTGTAGCCCAATATGAGCCCATTCTGGTCCTGCTCAGGAACCGAGGCCCATGTTAGTAAAATCTGGGTCGAGCTCACAGCTTCGGCGGACACGTTTTCAGGGGCAGCTGAAGGAACTGCAAAGAAAGAGTTAAAGAGATTGGCACCACAAGTCTAAAGGCTTCGACAGAGAGGTCTAATTTTTACCCAAATAATCAAGTTGTCCTGAAATAGCAATGTATTCTGAGCGTTTTGCAGTGATCAGATTAAACCTGCAGGGGTATAACAGAAATGTAAATCTCTTTAATATTAGCGACAAATTCCATAAATCCTGGGTATTTAGGAGCTCAATTCTACCCGAGTCCACCTAGCAAGAAAATATGCTTGGTCTGTTCTCTGTATTAACTTGTGGGAACTGCAGATTTTCGTCTCAGATGGAAGTTCCCACTTCTACATGTGGGTTCACTGACATCTCTAAATGAGGTATTTTGTGAGGGGATGGGTGGGGCTGGAGAGGCGACAACCTGGTCTGCACCAATGGGAGGAGAGGAGGGTCACTAAGTGCTACTGAGATATACATCCTTATGCCAGGGGTCTTTAGACACTCGATCACAACATGGTCACATTTAGTCACAACAACAACCCAACAGGGTAGGTACTATATCCCTATTTCAGGGCTGCAGAAATGGAGAAATGGAGGCTGCAGAAAATCTCCTACAAAGGATTGCAGAAGTGACAGCTTCCTCCTCCCCCCCCACAATAAGACTAAGACAGGCCCAGGGAGGGTGGCTATGCAGGTCTCCCCAGAATGATCCACACAATCACTGTATTACTCTCTTCTCTGTACTGTGTCAGTGGACTGATTTGTCTTGATACATTTGGAATGCTTTATATATGAAACTTTAAAAGCAAGATAAACTCAATTTGTTTTGCCAATTTTTGTGTAGAGCCACTGAACCTTCAAGCATCATTCAGATGGTAAAGAATTGATGGGGAGGTCCCCCAGCAAAGTTGGGGGATCCACTATAAACAGACAGGCACCAGGTAGAGGGTAGCTGTCAGCACAACCTGAAGCTGGAGGTACCCTTCAGGCCTCTGTGGTTGAGGAGGCTGAGATGGGCTCCTTCTGTTTCCTGGGTTTGTCACATGTAGAAGGACTTGGAGACCTTCTTAAGCAGCTTTGGGACAAGGCTGTGGAATAGTTCACTCTGAAGATGAGGAATGGGCTCTGAAAGGCCACTTGACCTGCCCACATTTACTACAAAGTGGCAACTTCACCACCAGAAGGGCGGAGAGCTGAGCCATGAGACTTGAAGGAACTGCTCCACTTCTTGGGCCTCTATTGCCCCATTTGTGACATGTGGACATCCAGTCCACCTATGATCTTGCGCTCATCTTCCATCTTCCCATCCCGGTGCTCTGCAAATAGTGAATGATCCATGGCTATTTGCTTTGAAGAATGTGAACTGGTGATACTGTTATAACCCTATCTGAAGAAAGAGGATGAACCAAAATGCTGCATTACTTCTGGGAGTGTGGACAGCTCATAGAGGGTCTCTCTCCTTCTGTCCTGCAGCCCTCCAGCAGAGAAATTCATGGGAACCTTCTAAACTCCCCTCCACAGACCCCCTTCATGCACTCACTGGACATAGCATTTCTTTCCTACAGCAAAGAGCTGTATAGGTGGTCTCTTAGTAGGACTGAATACACAAAGTGACTAGCTGCACAGTAGTGCTGCTTCTAACCCTTGATTCCAAGAGTTCCTATACCAAAGACCAGAAAATGAGTGAAAGTTGTGGTCTAAATCAACTGTGAATTAAAGGAGTATCTTTGTCAAGAGTTGAATTATATTCCCCCAAATTCCTATGATTGAATCCTAACACCTGGAACCTCAGTGTGTAACCTCACTTGGAAAGAATGTTACTGCAGATGTAATTACTGAGGTGAGGACATAATGGAGCAGGATGGACCCTACTCCAAAATCGTGTCTTTACAGAGAGATACATAGGGAGAATGCCATGGGAAGACGGGAGAGGAGTTGCCACAGTCAAGAAACTAACAGAAACTGGAGAGAAGCAACAAGTAGCCCCGCCCCTTGCATGGCCAAAGGGAGCACAGTCCTATGGACACTTTGGTCTCAGACTTCAGGTTCCAGAACTGTGAGACATTAAGTGTCTGTGGTTTAGAGCAATTTGTGGCAATTTGTTACAGCAGCTTTAAGGAGCTCACACAGTCTTTAAGAAAATGGGTCATATTCATACAAGTGTTAGAAGTTCTGGGTAGATGACTGGCAATGTGTTCAGGAGTGACTGTGGACAAGGGGTAGGGGAGAGAAAAGGAAGAGGGCACCACAGCAGGTTACAGGAAGAGGATACGGTACTGGGTAGATGCCCAGACTGGAGAGAGGTGGAAGAAGGAGTCGACAACCATCTCTTTTCCAGAGAAGGGAGGATATGGAGCATGTCCTGGGAGGCAAAGTCTCGGGCTGCAGCCCCCACATAGGGTGCTTTCCAGCCATGAATGCCAGGAGACAACAGCATCACCCATACCCCACTTCACTAAGCTGATCATTTCAGAACATGGAGGTGAGAGGACTCAGCTGCTCATAACCATCAGTAAAAGCACAGGAGAGAGATGTCAGTCAGTCCACACCTGGTAGATAAACTTTCTACCCTAGTATATCAGTTGAGTCACTCATTTGATAATTCGGTTATTCAATAAAATCATATTAATTTATTTGAGCATATACATATCATAGATAATGGATATTTATTACTTCACATTTACTCAGCTCTACAAAGGGGAAGGAGGAGGTTTGCCACACATGCCACCCTGCATCCCCAGGGCTCTCATTCATGCTCCTTGCAACCTGTCAGGGGCTCCCACTGGGTGTCAATTCCACATGGGCCCTTGCCAGGATTTTGCTTATACGTATACTTATCTTAATAAAGAACGAGTGATAAACTGGCTCCTTGAATCAACTGTGAATTAAGTGGGTCACTTTTATTAAAAGAAAACGAAAACCAACAATGCATCTGACTTTATTTTCTGACTCTATTTATAATACAATGAGAATATCAAATATACCATCTGCCTGAGATATTAGTGCTATATTCTAACAAACTCTATTCCTGTCTGTAAAAAAGAGAGGCCATTGTCATAGCAACACAACCAGTCCACCACTCAAATGCTTAACTGTTTCCTGCAGGTCAATCTTTGAAACTCTAAGTGTTCAGTTCTTACTATAAATCTACAAATAATAGCTGATTTTCTAAGATGTGGTAATGTGTGTATCCATTTACTGGAGGGCCATCCACGTCCCTGAAGAAGGAGAGTGACCTGGTGATTGAAGCAACTCAGCCAGAACTCGGCTGGATTCTAACAAGGCGAGAGGCAGAGAAAATGGCAGTCTTCAGGATTAGAATTTAAGAGGTTTATATTCCACCTGGATAAAATCTGCCATTTAGTTACAAGCTATGTTTTTAAGATGGAAAAAAAGAGTCTTGCTCATTCTCTATTCTGCAACAGATTCAACAACTTTCCAATCTAACATCTTAAGTTTTGAAACCATCTTAGAAATTCCTTTAAAAAAATCCTTTAGAAAGCTGATTCTTTCCTTCATTTGCTCCCTCTTTTATACAGGGTTTCTTGCTGCTCAATTCAATTTTACTTCTCATGCCATTTCTCGATTTTTAAAGCCTCATTTACCCTGATAATATATCATAATACATCATAAGGTGTCATGAAGCCAGTTAGACTATACTTCAAAGTAAACTTTCTTTCAGTGTGGTTCAAAACACTGTGTTTCTTGCCTTGGGTCTACCTGTCTGCACACTGCTCTCTGGAGCTCCAGGTCAGTCATGGAGTGACACCTTCATTTCAAATATGGTCCTGCAGTGTATCCTCCTCATCTACTCTTTATCAGCTTCACTCTGCCCTGGTCCCTGAGTCCCTTCACTCTTTTCTGTTCCCACCCCTCTCTTAAAATGCTGAGCAGTGTCTGAAGGACCAGTTCTCTACAGGCACCATTTCTCTGGTGGGATGTTAAATGTTGAATGTCAGTAGGATTGAGAGATAAGAAGGCGAGATTGCTGCATTGAGGAGGGGTGAAGCTGTCAGATGGAAGAGCTTTCCAGCCAGTGGAAGGAGCTCCCCCCAGGGTGAGGCTTCCCATCAGGGGGAGGAACCTCCCATCAGAGGGCGGAGTATCCTAATCAGATGGAGGAATTTCCCAATCAGAGGGAGGGGCTTCCCAGTCAGAGGGAGGAGCTTTCCATCACAGGGAGGAGCTTCCTAGTCATTGGAGCCTCCCATGGTCTTAGGAGATTCTAAAAGCTCCACTGAAAGAAGACTTACTGCAGCCCTACCAGACAGCTGCAATGAAAGGGGTGCCTAAGAATGCCCCAAATGGAGAGAACAGTGTCCCTAGAGGAGACATCCATCCCAGAGGGATGCCAAGGAACCCATTACTCCACCACTAAAAATGTCTTAAATCTGAACCATCCACATCTTGCTATGAAGACCAATAACCTTACTTATTCAATTCATGTGTAAACACCTGCTAAGCCAAAACTCTACTCTTCTTCCCAGAGAGATAAGTATGGAGTCCAACTTACTCACTGAACAAGTATTCACTTGAAACTGAAAAAACACTATCTGTGGATCATAATCTTGAAGAGAAGGAAGAACATGACAGCTGACAAAACAAAGCTTATGTTGCAAGTAGTCTTACTCTAGATCAGAACTCTCCACACCTGCAGAGGACAATGACAATGCTGAAGTGGTTGAACCAGTTAATTCTGCAGAGATGCATGAGATTCTCCCAAAGTCATATATATATTTGTCTTTTTATCAACTGAGTTAAAAAAATCCACAATACAAACTCTATTCATCAATCCTAATTAAAACATTACAATTCCTACAAAAACAAACAACATTGCTCATAAAAGTCTCTTCTTCAGAGTTGTTGTATAAGAGGTAATATAAGATTGAAGTAAACAGAGCTAGAAGGAACCATCTGGAATAAGTTTACACAGAGTGACATCCTCTTGACTAATGTTAAAATAGCTTCTCAGCAACTGAAATATATAGAATACAATCTCAATTCAGCAATTTTGCCATTACTTATTTTTTGTGTTCTTTGAAAACATATCAAAACAATATTATTTTTCATTTTTAATAACATTTTCTTCATTTGTACATAACATTAACTCTTGCTTTCTAAAGGAACCCCTTGAAAAGTAATTTAGCTGGGTGCAACATTTGAGGCTCACAGTTCTTTTCTTTCAGCCGTCCAGACTATTATTCCACTGTCTTCTGCCTTCTGTTGTTCTTGAGAACAATTACCTTTGTAGATAAGATGCTTTTTACTCCAAATGTTTTTAAGGTTTCTCTTTGACTCTGATATTTGCAGCTGTAGCACAATGCAATTTGGCATGTATTTGTTTTTATTTATTCTCCTCAGGATTTGTGCCTTTTCATTCTGAAAAATTGTGTCTTCTATCAATTCTGGAATTTTTCAACCCTTTCCTGCACATAGGTCCTCACTCATATCACTTCTCCTTTCTGAGTCCTACTAGGTGTATTTTGGACCATTCTATTATCTGTTTTGATGACATATTTTGATCTCTGTGCTTTTGTGCTATATTTTGAGTTATTTACATATATTCAGCTTCCAGTTTGAGAATCCTTTGTTTGGTAGTGTCTTAACTGCCAAGCAAATGATGGAACATTATTTCTAATGATGAACTTATTATTTTTTTTTAAAACAACTGCTTTAAAATGGTATCTCAACCTTAATGGGAAGTTTCAATGCTTTCTTTAAATAATTTAAGACTTTAAAATATTTCTAGTTTTATGGAGACATGAGTGACATAGAACATTGTATAAATTTAAGTAATACAACCTGCTGATTTGATACACTTACATTTTATAAATGATTACACCATATAAATTTATATTACATCATATAAATTATGATGGAGGTAACAAATACCTCCATCATATCACGTAACAACCATTAGGTTTTTAGGGTGAAAACTTTAAGGATCTACTGTCTTGGCAACTTTCAAATATTTAATGCAGTATTATTAACAATAGTCATCATGCTGTACATTAGATCCCAGGAAATTATTCATCTTATAACTGGAAGTCCTTAATCATTTTAAATGTACTTATGACATATTCCCTTTCAGTGGTATATATTTAAAGTAATCAAGCCAGCCTTCCTTCCTCCCCACTACCCTTCCTTCGTCCTTCCTTCTCTCCAGATGTTTATACTTACTCATGGTAGATTATGTCTTTGTGTGTTTGATGACTATGAGTTCATCATTTAAAAGTCTTGATTTTTATCTGTGTCAATGTTGCACTGGCAATATCTCTCCAATGAGGCATCATGCTGTTGCTTTGGCTCTGTGTGTGTGTGTATGTGAGTGTGCAAGTTCATATGCTTGCGCTCTTTTCTTCCATTTTGCTTTCTTTTTGGAGGTTAGTAAAATCCTTTACTAGGGTGTGATACATAATAGTTCAGAAGGAACTTGTCACTGTGTCCCCTGAAGTTTAGACAATATCTTGCTCAGTAAAGACAGTCTTTGGGGTCTTCCAATCATTGTAACATGTACAACCTCCAAATGTTACTTATTTTAATAACAGTTTATCTGTACCAAATGAAACTGGGGAGTTTGAGCTCTTCCTTTTAAAATACAACAATTTTCTTGAGGTAAAATTAGTTTGCATACAAGTTACCTCTTGGAAGCAATCAGTCCAATGACTTTGTGGCATTTACAGAGGTGCACAACCATTCCAGTAATAAATTTGAGAACATTTCATCACCCCAAAGAAGCCCAATACCCATTACCACTCACTCTCTATTTCTCTCAACCCCCTCCCCAGGCCTAGGCATCTGTAAATGTATCTTCCGTCTCCATAGGTTTGCCTGTTCTGGATATTTCATAGAAACAGGATCATGTCCTATATGGTTTTCTGGTGTGGTTTTTTTCACTTAGCATGGTATCTCCAAGGTTCAATCATGCTGCATGAGGGAGCAGTATTCCATTGCTTCCTGGGGCTGAATCTTATACTACTGTGTGAACATACCCAATGTCATTATCATTCATCAACGGATGAGCATTTAAAAGTTTTTTCCACCCTTTAACTTATGAAAAGCGCTGCTATCCACATTCATGTACAAGTTTTTGCGTGAACATATATTTTCCATTCCTGGGTATATAACTGTGAGTAAAATTATTGGGTTCTATGTGGGTTTAACCTTTGAGGAGCTGGCAGCTTCTTAAAAATGGCTACACATTTTACATTCCCACCAGAATGTACAAGAGTTTCTATTCTCTGCCTCTCACTGACACTTGCTATTGTCCATCTTAAAAAAACCAAAACTTTAGCCATCTTATAGCTGTGAAGTCAGGTCTCACAATGGCTTTGATTTGCATTTTCCTGAAGACTAATGATGTAGTGTATCCTTTCCTGTGCTTATTTGGCCAGTTGTATGTCTGCTCTGGAGAAATGTCTGCTCAGACTCTTTGCCCAGTTTTTAATTGGGTTATCTTTCATTGTGGATTGTAAAAGTTCTTTTCTTTATATATTCTGTGTATCAGTCCCTTATCAGATACATGATTTACAAATATTTTCTACCATTTTGAAGATTGTTTTTCTTTATGGCATTCTTTGAAGCATAAAGATTTCCATTTTGATTAAATCCAATTTATCTGTTTTTGTTTTTTTTTCCTTTTGTTGCTTACACTCTTAGTGTATGGAACCAATTTTTCTTCTGGGAGTTTGTGGACCATTCATATAGAGTAAAATCAGAACCCAAACTGAGTTAGGCACAGGACTCAAAGCTATTTTTTTTTTTAAAAAAATTGCTCAATGCAAATTATTAACTAATTTCATGTTGCAAGGAGAGTTTTTTCCCTCTCATTTAGAATCTAGTTAGATAGGGAGACAGACTAATTTCCTTGGGCAGATACTTTTAGTTTCCCCTCTTAAAGAATGCATAGCCTTAAGGATGAATCTTCTGACCAGCAGGGGTACCAAGCACCACATTCTGAGGCCACAAGGATGGCTCCACCTCACCCCAGACTGGCAGTGGTAGCGCCCAGGGCTCAGCCTTTCCCTCCTTTTTCCTCTGCTTTCCCTGCTTTCCTAACCAGCGTATCAATACGTGTCAAATTAAAAAAAAAAAAAAACAAAACAAAACAACCACAGGTGAATTTCTTAGTAATAGCAGAAGTATTTTCTTTAAAAAAAATATTTGATGGTCTGCCCATTACTGGAGTTAGAACTATCGTTAGGATTTTTCAAGCTCTTTGTCACAAAGATTCAGACGGTGAAGATAATAAAGCTTTTAAAACCTCCATGTGGTCACAATCCCAAGCTGTGATCAGTGTGTCTCAGTCTTTTATTTCTAAGGTAATAAAATCGAAAGCCTGAACGACAGCTGAGGAGACACCTGATCCAGGCTGGCCGCTCTGCAAAGCCTTCTTTAAACTTAGCAGGTCCTCTTGGAAGCCTGAATCCCAGGTGACAGCCTCCCTCCTCGGTCCCTATTGGCCCCTGGTCCAGGGTGCGCTCGGCTCGGCTGGATCAGCGTTCGTCACACCTCAGTCTGTTTCTCTGTGCTGCTGTTGCAGAGTCGTTCCCACTACTCTAACCCATGCCCCAGAGAAGGTCTGGCAGAAATCAAGCCAAACCTGAGTGAGAATGTTCGCTGTTGGCTGAAACAGCGGCTTTTGGTCTGTGGCTGAAAGTGGATTGAAGTCAAGGGAGATGAATCCTAGCAACCTACATGTACCTCCCAATAATGGCAGTGCCAGGTGCAGATGTATTTGGCACCAGCGCTGGGAAAAGGAGAATGAGTCAACAAGAATGAAGAGAAACCTTTATCCAGCACATCCCAACCTGTTTCTGTGTCACGGCAGGAAGAGAAGTGGCTGGGCTCACACCAGTGAGGCACTAAGCTGTGGCCCACCACTCCAAGTCGCCAGCAGGGCTTATGGCCACCCCATCTGGCCTGGTCCCCAGAGGGCTGAGGGACCTGCCCATTTTGAGCTCACTTGTGATCTAGTACAGCAAAATAGCACCCCGAGTCAGTGTGGATAAAAGGGTAAGGGGAGGAGAAGCCGAGGGACAGTGACAGCCTACATGGGCCAATGATCTTGTCCTCATTTTTCAGAGCCATCCACACCCTCACTCCACTCTTCCTTGTGTCTTATCACTCAATCCCCCAGTATTCTCCGCATGCCCTAGACACCCCCGACGCATTTTCTGGGTCCCTCTTTGGAGCCCCTAACAGGCTCTGGTTGGGAGTAGGCAGCGAGCAGTAGCAAGTGATAGGACTCTCTAGTCACTCACTCCTGAGCCCTGTGCGGTGCCTTTCACAGCCTCTGAAGTCACTTTCCAGTCAGTGCTCCTTGCCTTTTAACTGCTGGATGCTGTCTTCACTGGGCTGTCACACACTGGCCTCCTTCACTCATCCTTCTGTGTATCTCCCATCAAGCGCTCTCTGATTTCTGGCTTTATCGCCGCTAGCCATTTTCAGTGCTTAAAAAGTTAATTAACTTTTTTGATTTAAAATTTTGATTTAAAATGACAACAGGGGAAGGAAGCCTTTGCCCACACAATGCTTCAGCACATGGACAGAGTGGAGTTCTGCTGGGAGGCAGGGGAGGACACTGTCGCTGGAAGATGCCACTTGACACCCTCCTGTCCTACCTGGGTTTCAGAACAACCTCTCTGAGTCTGTCCTTGAGACTGGAGACAAAGCATGGCCAGTCCTACCTCCAGAAACAGTTAAATTTGCACACACCACGAGATAGGAAGCCAGCCCTGAGTATCTGGAATCATAACTGTCCGCTTAGCATCTATACGTGCTGAGCCTCGTGGATGTGAAAATTATTTCTGATTAAATAACATGTGTCCAACTGCAGGAAGAAATTGTCATTGGTGACACAAGACCCTAATGAGGTTCTAAGCAATTTACTGTTGAGGATGACCTAGTTACTATGTTAGGAAAGTGGCACCACAGACAAAGGGGGGACAAGTCAGTGAGATGGCCAGAACGGTGAGCTCCATCTCTCAGCAGACCTTTTAAGGTAGGGGCTGCTTCTGCAGGCCTGACGAGCCTTCGCCTCACCTGACTCCCGAGTCCGGCCCCGGACCACCTCGCTCCAGGGCCCCGCCCCGATGGCATTGAACGCCTGCATCTGCAGCTCATACTCAGTCCACTCCTCCAGCTCCTCGATGGTAGACTCCCTTTCCAACCGGTCGTTGATGACTTGGGCTAGCCCAGAAGACTGGAGGTCCAGGCGCCAGTATTTAATCCTGTAGCCCACTGACTCCGGGTTCCCGTTGTACTGGGAATCAGGCAGAGGCTGGAAATGAACACAGTTCACAGTGAGCTGACATCTCAGTACCGGCACCATCAAAGTCCATTAAACTGAGGTCAGTTGTGTGGAAAGTATTTTCTGGGAGGAATATTTTCAGAACCTTTTACTCTGTTTTCTCTAGGAACTTTTCTTCTGTTAATTAAAGGAAATCTTGTCAGTAACTTTGACTGAACATAATTTCTTTTAATGCATTTTGGTTTAATTCTTTTGGGGGGGGAGGGACTATTCTGATTAAATATCAGACTAGCTCTTTCTCAAATATTAAGCATTGGTTCCATGTTGACCTAGCTTAAGGGCTCACAGAGACAGGGTGGAGCACTCAAACTGGCATCGTCCCCAAAGAATATTCCTTATTCCAAGAAGTCAGTGAGGAAAGCCATAACCCAGTGAGACAGCCCTGGTTGGTCGGAGACCCACAGTGCACATGAATGTAATATTTATGGTTTAATGATGAGCTTAGTTTTGACTAGTAAAGCGCACGATGAGGAATTGCTAAATGCTAGGTTCAGGTGTGTCCCCTGGCTACTCGAGGTCACTCCGCTGCATGGCCTCCCAACTCACCACCCAACGGAGCCGCAGGCTGGTCTCACTAGCAGTTCTGACAGTGATGCTGGTAGGAGCCACATCGGGAGGGGCCTGCAGCGTCTGGATGACCCGGGATGACTGGCTGAAGGGGCTGGCGCCAACGATGTTCACCTGCTTCATTCGAAACCTGGAAGGAGAACCACTGGTCAGTGATTCCGAGCAGAAGGGCAGAGGGAAAGTGTAAAACAAAACAGTAAACAAGTGGGGGCTGTTTCTTAGGGGAGGGATTAATACATGTCTTCTTAGAACATAAAGGCTTTTGCTCAAGTGCTCCCACTTTCTACCTGGTTTCATTAGAAATGGGAATTACATATAGGTCCCTTCCCTCTATGCCTTCAAAAAAGGGTAAGTGGATTGTACCTCAACAGTTTCAAGTTCCCTGGTGAATGTAACTGGAGAGGTCATTCAGGCTGATTCAGTCTAGGATAGTATCAGGAGGTGTTCAAGAAGTAGTTTAACAGAATTTCAGAATTTATCCATAAACTGACAAATCTGAAAGTTCAATGTCTTTTTGATGACCATGGGAACCTTGCCCCTTATTCTCTGTGGGCTCATGTCCTCAGAGCCCATATCCCAGGACTTGAACCCAATCAGTAACTGTGACTCTTGGGAAATTCAACCTGTCCCTGCTTCTTAATCTGTAAGCCAGATGCTCTCGGCAGTCTTTGTTAAATGTTTTCGATTCTGCCTCTTTATTTACATTTACAGTCATTTGAACTGAAGTTACAAACAAGAAAAATATCCTAAGCACACATATATTTATTTATGAGCATCCTAAACTGACATGAATAAGACAAAGACATTGATCACTAATCACGGCTTCTGATCTTTGAAATAATGATACAGCTTATGCTAATTCCACATGGTTAGCCCTGAATCCCAACAGTTGATTTTATGCTAAATGTTTTCCCCTGAAACTCAGAGCACAGCATCTTGATTCATCTGCTCTAATCTTAGGAAGGATGTTATGAATAGAAGCTAAACAGCATCCCTCACGAGTTTTTTTTTGTTTTTAAAACCCTAACTTTGGTATTGTACTAAAAAAAATGTTCTTCACAAAGATGCAATTTCACCTTTACTCCCTGAATTAGTCATTCTTATTCTTTTATTCCCTGATCTTAAGAAATGTATCCATCTTGGCAGAACAATGACATTATCAAACCCAACATCTGGTGATAACTGGAAATTTCATCTCCTTCAATGATCTTACGGGAAGTTATAACATCACTAACAGCTCATGATGGCTCGCCCCTTTGCTAAGGCCAAGGATTTACTGCCTAGAGAAGTTTCAAGATCAAGAAGCAAAAGGTTAAATGGCATGTTAATGTTTGATTAGTGAGCCCAGCAACTCCTAGACCCTGGAAGGGAAAGCAGAAGGTTATTCTGAGGACATCTACTTTGTGTATACAAGGCATATTCATAGTCCTGAGAGGTTGTAGAACTCCGTAAAGAAAGGTATCACATCTCTGACTGCCTGTGGCTCTTGCCTATTACACCTAATACAACAGAGAGCCATTTCTACTGAGTGTCTCACCAGCTGGTTTAGATGGAAAGAGCATTGCTAACCTGGTTTCAGGGATATTCCCTGATTTGGAGCAAAACTGAACTGTGTATCTTGCTCAGAAAAGTTCAATATGCCACTTGGAAACTTTTCACTTACTTATATTTAAGTGAATTTTGCTATTGCAGACAAAGCCACCTGTTGGAGATGCCAATATGCCTGCAAGAGCCGATCACCTGCTGTCTCACCTGTAGTGAGTGTAGGGTGTGAGGTTTGGGATCTCCAAGGTCTGGGCATCAGGCTCATTCTCCTCCTCGTAGAGGCTGACCCACTCCTCCTCATCACCGATGGCTCCTACCTGTGAAGAGGGAGATC
>PVHY01018158.1:0-29815 GCA_004024945.1 Uropsilus gracilis
TGTGTGTGTCTGTGTCTGTGTGTGACTGGTGTTGAGGACCAGCCTGGCGAGCAGCCTGCAGGCCAGGCGCCTGGGCCCGGGTCGGGGACCAGCCCTCAGTGCCGCCCCTCGCTGTCTCCAGGGCTCCTCCTGGCTGCACGTGGGCACCGACCAGCCCTTCACCTCCATCTCCATCGGGGCCTGCTACCAGGTGTGGGCCATCGCGAGGGATGGCTCGGCCTTCTACCGCGGCTCCGTGTCTCCCTCCCAGCCCGCCGGTGAGTGCCGCCCCCAGGCCTCCCGCCCAGCCGTGTGGGCCCGCGCCAGGCCTTCGCCTCCCTCGGGAGGAGCCGGGTGACTGCGCTCCTGGTTAGTCCAGCTCCACAGACGTTCACTGAGCGCTGCTGGTGGCCGGGCAGCGGGGCCGGGTTCCCACCTGAGGCCACGTTCCCCCCGCTGGGACTGACCAGGGGGTGGCCGCCAGGGGCTTGCTGCCCTCCGCAGGGTGTCGGCCTCCTGCCTGGGTGTTGCCCGCCGGTGGTGGGTGCTTTGTTGTGTGGCCTTCGGTGGACAAGCCTGTGGGTCCTCTGTTCCGGGACAATGCCTCCTGGGGCGACCCCCCACTGCCCCACGCTGGGCTTCTCTGGGCCACTCACCAGAGCTATGGCCTAGCAGCTGCGCAGGCGACTCAGGGTCAGCGCCCAGCAGGGCCAGTGGGGTCAAGCCCCTAAATCACCACCGGCTGGGGGAGGCTGGTGCAGGGATGGGCCGACGGACAGGGGGTGACAGGCTCTGCACCACGCGCCAGGCTGGGCTCCTTCTGTCCCTTCCCCGAGCACCACCCAGCCTGCCCGAGGCCCAGGCAAGGCCAGGGTGCATGGGGACAGCACGGCTCAGCTTAGCTGCAGAAGCTCAGCTCACGCCAGACCCCTGTACCCTCACTCGACATGGTGCAGCCGGCTGGAGCTGGGCGGGCTGCACCCCGAGCCGGGAGCGGCAGGGGGGCCCCGCCGTGGTCTGCATCCTGCATCGTGTCTCCCGTCGCAGGTGACTGCTGGTACCACATCCCTTCGCCCCCCAAGCAGAAGCTGAAGCAGGTGTCTGTGGGGCAGACGTCGGTGTACGCCTTGGACGAAAATGGCAAGTGGCGGCCAGGAGAGGGTGGAGGCTCCCTGAGCCCCTGGCGGGATGGGACCTTCACCTGCCCCCAGGGCCCTCACGGAGAACCTTTCTAAGTCACCCTGGGATGCCACCCTGTCCCCAGGGCAGCCTCTGAGCTGGTCCCTCTTCAGAGACGGGGAAGGGGCTGCTCGGCTTCCTTGAGGTGCAGCCAGGCTCCAGGCAGGAGCCCCCGGCAGTTGGGGCTGCCAGAGGCCAGCCCTGCCCCCGGCCACCTCGGGCACGGCCCTCGCCAGGGCCCCGCGCCGTTCGGGGGTTGCTTTCACGGATGAGCGAGGCCGGGCGAGGCTCGGGGACTCAAACCCAGGGCGTCCTTCCAGCCCCCGCTCTCCGCGCTGGTGCAAAGAACCCCTTGTCCCCAGTTTCTCATGCGTGGAAAGGGGACGAGGCTGCCAGCCCCGCCCAGCGGGACAGTCCTGGCCGAGGGGCGGGGGCAGAGCCGGCGCTGCTGTGGGTCTGCCTGGGAAGGGGGGGGGGGCTCGTTGGACCCCAGGGTGGGCCTCACGTCACATCCTGCATCCTTCTCTCGCCAGGGAACCTGTGGTACCGCCAGGGGGTCACGCCCAGCTACCCGCAGGGCTGCAGCTGGGAGCACGTGTCCAACAACGTGCGCCACGTGTCCGTGGGGCCCCTGGACCAGGTCTGGGGGTCGGCAGGTGGGGGGGGTGGTGGAGAGCAGGCTCACGTGGGGCTCGGGGACCCGTGGAGCCCTGGGTTCCGGCCCTGGTCCCCCACGGCCAAGCCCGGGGCTCCAGCAGGTCTGCCTTCCAGGTCTGGGTCATCGCCAACAAAGTCCAGGGCAGCCACAGCCTGAGCCGGGGAACCGTGTGCCACCGCACAGGCGTGCAGCCCCGCGAGCCCAAGGGGCAGGGCTGGGACTACGGCATCGGGGTGAGCAGGGTGGGCCGGGGCGGGTGATGGCCGGGGCGGGTGGCCAGCCGCTGCTCCCGACCCCCACACTCAGCCTTACCTGGTGTGTGGCCACCAGGCTGGTTCGGAGGCCCAGCAACAGCCCCCGGGGCAGGGGGTGTCTCCACCCCCCCCTCCGGTGACGCAGCTGTCTCCTTCCAGGGAGGCTGGGATCACATCTCCATCCGGGCCAATGCCACCAGGGCCCCCAGGAGCGTGGCTCAGGCAGCAGCCGTGGAGGAGAGTGGGGAGCAGAGCCTCCCCGGCGGACCAGAGAAGGCGGCCGGTGGCCCGCAGGAGACCCTCGGTCCCGTCCACTGCTGAGGCCAGCTCCCGTCGCCTGCAGCAGGTGTGGCCAGATGGGAGGACGGAGCTGGAGGACCGGTGGCGAGCCCCGCGGCAGGCCATGCACAGGCCTGTGGGGCCCGGGGTGGGGTCAGCTGCGCTCAGAAGGACCCTCCCGTGGTTGTGCACCTCGGCCACTGGTTGGAACAGCCCAGAAATGTGAAGCTCTGTGGACTTGGAGGAGGCCACGGGGGCGAGGGGGGCCCTTCACCGCGGTCTCCATCTACCCCTCTGCCTCCCGCCCTTCCGGGAAGGGCGCCTGGGGTCTGGAGCCCCCCCCCCCCCCCCCCCCCCCCCCGGGAGCGCTGCCCCCGCGAGATGAGGCCCACAGAGCAGCTCCTCAGCCCCGGGTCTGCAGACAGCGCTGGGCCCTACGCCCAGGTTGGAGCTGAGGGCCGGGTCACTCTGGCCTCTGCCTGGGGCGGGTCTCAGGCTCACTCGCACAGGCAGGAGCTGGCAGGGCAGAATGCTCACTGCGCAGGGCAGCCAGCCCCCTCCCGAGGGTGGGCGAGGGACCACCCAAGCCGGCGTCACCTCTCAGCCAGCCCTTCCCTGGCTGCGTTTGGGAGGCAGGGGCCCCTTTCCCTGATGCTCTTTTTGCAGGGAGTGAGGCCGGCAGGGCTTTTAGGGGTGTGCGGGCTGCACCCTGAGCTGGGGTGCAGCTGGGGTGAGCCTCGCAGTCTCTGGGGTAAGAGCCCTGCCTGGCTGGCACGGCGCTCCCTCCCGCCACCCTTCTGCGGCCCCTGGGGAGTCCGCACCCGCCTCTGCCCTCCGGGGGCTGCTTTGCGCAGGCGCGGTGGGGCCCTGGCCGCCTCGGCTCCTTCCGAGACGCAGCCGGCTTTCCTGACGTCCCGTCAGGCTGGTGTTTGTCACCTGGAAGCTGACACCGAGGGCGGCCTCTTTGGGGCACCCCCTCCCCAAGGCCACTGAGGAGGCCCGGGCAGCGTCTTCTGCAGGGGCCTGGGGGTGGGAGTCCGCTGAGCCCAGGCGCTGCCGACAGGGCGGTGGGGGTGGCGCTGCCGGTCGCACGTCCAGCAGGAGCCCTGGCTGGCCGGGCGGCCTCGCAGCCCTCTCGCCGCTGAGCGCCGGCTGTTTATTTGCTCGGCATCACCCAACCATCTCTACCTGTCAGACGCTTCAGTCAATAAAAGTTTACGCAGGAGGCAACGAGGTGACATTGTTTATTGCTCCATCAGACCAGGTGCGCGGCCCCGGGCGCTGGGGCGTGGGCGGAAGTGGCGAGTCCAGGGAAACCTCGCTTTTTCCTTTTCTGGCCCAGCTTGTTTCATTAGTACTTTGAAGAGACCATTAGGAGGAAAACGAGCCAATTACAGGACATTTTCAGCACAATTACGGCCGGGGCACTGGCCGGCCGCTCCCGGCGGGTTCCCCAGGCAGAAAGCGGCAGTTCTGGTTTCTCTGCTTGCGTGGCGGCGCCTCCACCGCGCCCGCTCAGGCCCAGCGCCCGGCCGCGTCCCAGTCCCAGCCGCAGGCCTGGGCCCAGGGCTCAGAGCGGGGCTCTCACCCGCTTGCACGGAGCCTGGAGGAAAGTCAGGGTCTCCCGCTGGGACCAGAGTCCAGCCTGGACTTGGGGGGACATGCAAGCTGAGGGTGGTGAAAGCCAACCAGGGTGTCACCAAGCCTGTCTCCTCACCTCTCCCCGCCCTGAGGTGGAGGAAACCTAGAAGGATCCGTTGTGTATGACCACAGGCTGTGCAGATGCCCTGCAGCCACGGGTGGAGGAGGACCGGGCATCTGGGCCGTGGCCACCCTCTGGAAAGCAGAGGAAGTTCAGGTGCCAGGCGGAGGCAGAGAGAGAGCTATGAAGGCCATCATCCTTCAAGGAGGTGACTCCCCCCCCACCCCCCCATCTCTGACGGCCCTGAACTTGGCTGGTCCTCAGGCGTAGTCTCGCCCGTTCAGTTCATCTGGCAAGTTCAGGGACACCCCGTGTCCCTCTCTGGCCTCAGCTCCTCAGACAAGAGCACCAGCTCGGGAGGCCTTCCTCGCGGGTGGTCCGACCCGGCCCAAACAGGGGGTGCACAGACCCCATCTGTTCCGCAGTTGGCGTCGCCCTCAGCCTCGGCTCCGTTGGTAGGTTGCCCTGACAACCGGCCTTCCAGAGTGCCCAGCCTTGAGGGCAGACTAGGCGGGCCCAGGGACCCCATGGGCACCCAGAGCAGCCCCCAGTGCCCCAGCCAGGCCCTGGCCCAGAGACAGGCTCAGGGACAGCTCTGGTCAAGGGGAACACAGCCCCAGGTGCCAGGCCCACTGCAGTCCCTGACACCGGGGAGTCCATCGCCCAAGGTGGCAAGGCTCTGCCCCTCCCCATATTGGCTGTGGACAGAAGGACGAGGGCGGGGAGGGGCCAGGGGGCTGAGAGCAAAGTCGCCAAGCCTGTCGGAGCCAGCAGGGCAGGAACATGAACAGAAGGAAGCTTGGCCCGAGGCGGCAGGACCTGGCAAGCCGTCCAGGGCTCGCCTCGAGAGAGCAGCACCCAGGTGGGGGAGGGGTGCCCCTACCACCACCAGGTTCCTTCCCGCAGGGAGCCCTGCAGGGTTCCCCAAATCCAGCCAGGACGCGGGAACACCCGATCAGGTCACCATGTGCAGTTCCATGACCGTCCATGACAGCGAACCAGGAACCTAAATGGGACCCAGGAGACCTGGGCATGACCCTCTCACTGGCTCACTCTTGGGAACACTCCAGCGGGCCCAGAAGGCTGGCACCCTGTCTCCGGTCCCCTCCGCACCAGGCCGCAGGCCCTGGCACCCAACACAGGCCCTGTGTAGTCAAGAGGCGGGAAGGACCTGGCCCCTCTCCCTTACAATTATCTTGAGCTCATGAGGTTCGGGTTCCTATCTGCCAGCTGCTGAACAGATGCTTCAGCCATCTCAGCTCGGTCACATTCCTCGCCATGGCCATGGGTCTTGCTTGCCCCGTGCCTCAGTTTACCCTGAAGGAAGCTGAGCCAGGCCCCAGCTAGTGCTGCAATGCAAATGGGAGGAGGGTCCCTCCAGGTCTTGGGGAAACTTACCAAAGTAAGCCCTTTCCCCAAACTCCCCTGGCCCGGGAGAGTCAGGGTGGCCAGCACAGTTACAAAGGTGTGACCCTGTCAGTCCCTGCGTGGCTGGATTCAAAGGCAGGGCCTGGGACCCCCACAGAGGCGGCGGCCTCCGGCTGCTCGGAACCACAGCCTTGGCCCGGCCGCTGGTCTTGCTCCCTGGGCCCACGCTGTGCTCCAGGGGGGCAGCAAGTTCAAACATGGAGCCTCTGGGGCCGAGTCCACGTGGGGCAGGAGGAGCCGGCTGGGCTGCTGCTGGCCCACAGACCCGAGTGCTAGGAGCCCTCTCGGAAGCTGTGGATCTGCGTGGAGTACCTCTGTAGGTGGGCCTCGGGCTGGGCCTCGGAGGCACCCAGCGCGCCCCCGGCTGCCTGCTGCTGCTGCTGCTGGTAGTGCTGGTAGAGCTTGGGGCCCGGCCCGTCCAGGACCGGGAGGTGGCTGCTGGACATGGTCAGGATGGTGGCGGTCAGCGACTTGATGTAGTTTTTGGCCAGGGTGAGTGTCTCGATCTTGGAGAGCTTCTTGTCGGCCCGGACGTGGGGGATGACCTCCCGCAGCGCCTGGAAGGCATTGTTGAGCTTGTGCATGCGCTGCCGCTCCCGCTCGTTGCTCTCCAGCCGGCGCTGGACACTGCTCTCCCGGCGGCCCCCGGACCCGGAGGACCCCGGCCTCCTGCGCCCGCCCTCAGCCCGGGCCCCCTGCGCCCGCGCTGCCCTGCTCCGCAGGCCCTTGGTCAGCTCTGGCCCGGAGCCCGACTGGGGTCTGTCGGGGCTTCGCTCCTGCGGGCTGGGCTCTGTGTCCTGCGGCAGCGCCCGGCGCCGGGAGGGCCGGTTCTTGGTCTTCATAGTTGCAGAGCGCTGGTCTCACAGGATGGCGGCTCTGAGGGGAGGCCTGGGAGCTGAAATCCAGAGCATGGGTCACCCTGTGGTCACTTGGCTGTGACGCTTAGTGGACACCCAGGGCAGCTGCCCCATGGCAGCTGACCCCTTGGTGCACAGCGACCTCAGGTCCTTCCTAGGACTATGTGAGCCCTCAGGTGACCCCTTAAGAGCCTGTGCTCCTGTCTGACCTCATGTGAACCCGTAGGCCCTTGCCTGATTTGGTGGTCACCTCTCCCCTTGATTGATACACCCTGGACCTTTCTCTGGCCCGACGCCCATCATGGCCTCCCCCCGGCCCTAGGGGCCTCTTGAGCCCAGGTGACCATCAGCGACTTTGCTCAAACCACCCAGAGAAACAGCCTGGCCCTAGCTTAGGGCAGCTCTCCCCGCCCCATGTTGTGCCACCTCCTCTTGCCCCAGTGGGCAGACAGGCAGCTCCAGGCACCACACTCACTGGCCTGCGCTGCCCTGCGGGAAGGGCCACATGCAGGGCCACCGCTGAGGCCAAATCTCTGTGGACAGGGGCAGTGGTCAAAGGTCGGAGAGCAATAGTCACCAAGCCTACAAGGCCCCCAATCTCTCTCCGAGCCTGGTTTCCCCTCTCCAGCCTCTGCTGGGTCCCCCCCATCCACCTCCCTCAGTTACCTGGGGATCCGCGGCTGCACGCGCCCAGCTGCCCACGGGGGACAAGGACACGTAGCTTTAGCCGCCCCGGGCGGGGCCGGCCTTATGTAAATGAGCTCGGGGGGCGGGGCGGGGGCGGGACCCGCTGGTCTCCTGCAGCCGGCGTGGAGGGGGCGGTGGCGCACCTGGGGGGGGGAGGGGGCAGGCCCGCCCCCCCCACTCCCGGTCTCCCGGGACCCAAGCCCCGGCCCTATTGGCCACTGGGGGAGTGAAGCCTCTCGGGGAGCTCAGCGGGCGGCGGGGAAGCCCGGGCCGCACCTGGCCGCCTCCCTCGCCGCGGGTTGGGCTCACTGTGCCGGCGGCCAGAGGAACTGGCGCAGCAGCGCTTTGCCTTAACACTGGCTTCTGAAGGGGCGGCGACTACACCCTCGAGGCGCAGCGGCCCAGGCACCCCGCGCCCTGGCCTGACCGGCTGACCGAGCCGCCAGGGCAGGCGTGGGGACCTCCCGCACCACTGCACGGCCAGTGCGAGGGGACGGGCCCTCGCGGCCGGAGTGACCGGTCGGGGCTTCAGGGGGGGTTAGGGGCAGACGGCGGAGCCAAGGCTCTGAACCGACTCCCACCACCTACTTTACTCGATCGCCCCTGCCTCAGTTTCACCTTTCACAGCGTACTGAAGGGTACTGAAGCAGCGGACGCTCAGGGGTTTTGGGGGCCGATGGGAGACCCATGGGTGCAGCCAGTGGGCCCCTCCCCCCCTTCTCCACTTGCTGCCTGTCCCTGGGCTCTCAGAATGGACCTTCCCAGGTCTCGCCTTCCCCCCTACTCCCAGGTGTGGCCTGCTGCGTGCCAGGCCTCGGGTTTGGGTAGGACGCTGTCACCATGGTCTTCGTTGTGCGGACGGGTGAGAGGACAGAGGCTGTGGGCCACCAGGTCCACCCACAGCGGGGTTTGAGCTGATCAGCCTCGCGACATAGCGCTCATTTGAGGATGGACCCCAGAGTAAATTACAAAGCTGAAATTACCATTTGTACGAAGGCCCTGAACTTTTGATGTACCTTTAAGGCAGCATGAAGGCTATAAAAAAGTTAGCTGCTGAGGCCTGCTTGAGCCTGCGGTTCCACAGGCAAAAATGGTGAGACCTGGTCTCAAAGAACAAAAGTTTGGTTTTCCAGCGACCACACGAATCTTGTTCACTGAAGGGGGCGGAAGCGTGCCCTGGAAATGGGTTTCCCACCTCCACAGACCAGGGCGGTGGGAAAACGTGGAATAAAACAGCAACAGAATTTATAAATATATAACTATATTTATTTTGAATATTAAATAGTCTTTAAATTACAAGCAATTTATTGAATCACACTATGCATCAATATACAGTAAAAATCTTACAATTTAAAAATGTACACAATTTAAACTGTTATATTGCCGTGAACCTTACAATTGTGTTAAAACACGAGGGGAGCCGCACAGTTGTGACTGCCCCAGAGATCCTCATTTGGGGATGGAATTAAAACAATGGATACACACTCAGTCCATTATTAAGATCCATCTAAGCCCCTGTGAACTTGTACCACTTGAACAGCACGTGTTCAAGCTGTTCAAACAACAGGCTGGTGGTAATGCAATACTGCCAATACATCTTTTAACAATTTACTTATATCCTAAAGAGAATTTTCTTTTTAATAACCAAAATGCGAGCCAGAGCCATCGCAGCTTGCAAATATTGTCTTTGAGCTTTAAATCTGAAGTACCTGCATACACCTGCTTGTATTTTAAGGCTGATTATCTCAATGCCCCTATAACTTCTTGGAGCCTAACACTTGATCTGCTTTTGGAATTTTCAGGTAAAGAAAGGGCTGAACATAGTCAAGCTAAGAGCTACCTCTCTGTGCCCCAACCCTCATGACAGATGGGGAGTAGGTAGCTCACCCTACAACTACCCCCTGGGAAATGTTAATGAAAGGAAGAAGTTTTGAAAGGCCTTTGAAGGCAGCAAGACAAAGACTTTTCTTAGATAAATCCATCTCTATAGAAACAACTGCCTGTACGGTTGAAAACAGAATGACTACTCTGTTCTAAGTTCAGCTTCATGGAGCTTCCCCTTCAAGATGAATGGCTTCTTCCCCAGCACAGTCCAAGGCCCGGATAGGGAGAGCATTTTTTCTACATTTCTCTTTCTGGCTTATGACAGGGTCACTGGATAACAAAAATTAACATCTAGCTAGGAAGGAACTCAAAGTCAGATTACACTTATCATAGAATTTAAAATATGTAAACTCCACCAAAGTAAGACTAATGAAAATCTAATAGATTCCAAAGGCCTGAAGTATCACTGAGTTATTATAAACCCTACCCAGATTATCTAGAGAAGTCCACTGATTTATCTCATTGCATAACTCATGAGAACAAGTACAGTTTGAAACCCACTGGTAACCAACCTAGTAAAAAACGAAATAAAATAAAAATGGAATCAAACAACAAAGCACATGCTGACATTTCAAAGATGGGCTGAAAAATTCAATCTACATAATTTATTTCCTGTGTATTGCTTGAGATTTCAAAAGAACATGTTAACTCACATGTTTATTATAAATATAAACTCTTCCCTACCATGCAACACCACAGTAATTACTACTCCAACCCCACCCTCCCCACTCAATGTATAAAATGCTTTTTTTGGCAATTAATTATGAGAGTGATACAGACAAATTAAAATGGGAGTTATGATGTTAAAATCTCCTTAAATAGAGTGAAAAATGTACAGCCCTAAAAGAACAATACATTTACCTTGGGCTGACTGTATAAGACTATATATTCTATAAATCTGCTTGATTTTAATCATTAAATCTAAACTCATTAAACCTGTAATTTGAAAAACCACTGCAATCGCCTCTCATTTCCTTTTCAACAAGACTGGTAGTCAGTCGTAAAAAATTCAGGAAACTCATGAAGTTTCCTTAGCAAGAAATTCATGAGTTTTGGCAATGCCCTGTTAGCTTTTTTTTTTTTTTTTTTTCCCTAATTCCCTGTTGACTTTCTGTTTTCAATATGCACATCATAAAGCCCAGCTCTCCGGCACTGCCTTCCCAGGGGTAAAAAGGGACTCTTCATCCTGTTTTCTCTTGCTGGAAAAGTTATTGCTAGTATAAAAAATCAGTGGAGTGAATGAGAACTGATAATAACGGTGGTAACTCAATATGGAAACTCTAGCCAGTATATTCATTTGCAACTTGCGCCAGGCCCCAAGTTCCTGTGACTTAGATCACACGTCCCAGCTCAGGCGAAGGGAGTCATCCTACCGTTATGCTCGAGTCAGAAAAGCAAATAAGCACCAGAAAACACTTGGGATGAAGGTCCAGGGTGTGGGGACCGCAGATCTGAGGCTCCACCTGGAACAAACAGCCTCATGACAGGCACACAAGCCTCCTCAGTACAGTGCCACCAAGTTGCTCTTGTCCTTGGAAACTTCCTGATGTCAAAACAGAACCCAAGGACTGCAGAACGAGGTCAGCTTTTGTTATGAACACCTGATTCCTGCCACACTGCGAGGTTGCACCGGACAAGCGTGGTCACTTTCAAAACAAGGGGAGAACTTGGTGCTTCCACGTTCACTCTGGCATGTACCAAGGGATGTACACGCGTGGCTGTCCCACTGGCAGCACGGACAACTGGTGGTGCTTCATTAACACACATACTTCATTAACACAGTTCATTTAATAAAAACCAGCCCTGTCCAGTGGAGAAAGATGCAAATAATAGAGCCATCTGGCAGCGGAACACAGGAAATAAGTTCCCGCCGTGAATGTGTTAATGAAGAGGGGAAGGGTCCGTGCAGATGGGGCAGTGTCTGGGTGTAATGGTGACCTCAGGTTGCCCAAGGTCCTGACCAGGTGAACAAGCCAGCCGTGGACGCTCCACTTTTGTCCTTTATCTTTCCTCACAGCTGTGGGATGAAGTATATTTCCTTGGCTCTAGACATAACAGATGTGGAATGGTTCTGAGGGGAAAATGAAGTTACTGAGGCTAATTAAGAGCTCAACACCCAAATTGTGCAAACAGGACACCTCAAACTCTCCTCACGTGGCTACCAGAGTGCTCTGTGAAGCATCTTCCTCAGACTTCTCCACCTACATGAAGGAAAGAGGTGCAAGAGGCCACAGCAGTCAATGCTTTAAAAACCAGCTTTAAGGGGAAGTGACCTGGGGGCCACATCCTTTGCAGAGCGCAGTGGGGACAAAGGGCTCTTGGGTCCCTAGGGAAAGGAATCAGGGGATCCCCACATTCTAACCCACAGCTGAGTTCTGGGGCCCACCACCTGTTCATTAGGGGCTTTTAAAAATTGGGGGGTGGGTGGGAAAATCACACAGAGGGGCTGCAAGACCCTTCAGCTCCTCAGAGAAGCCTGACTTGTTATAGGGAAACCGCCTTAGGAGAAAAGACAAAAATGTATTTCATCCAATCAACAAAACAGAGCATCCTTTTTGGACTCATCAAAAATACTTCCTATACGAACATAAAACACTAATATTCGGAATCATTAATCATTTATGAAAGAGTACCATATGTACAATTCCAGCAACTCTAGAGACAGCATAACACTCAAAATATTTAAGCTTTTACAAGTACCATGCAGAGCAAACAAACTATAAAACAGAAAAAAAAAATCAAACTAGTGGATAGCACCAGCTTGACCTGCCTTAGTTTCCTTGAATAATTTAAGATTCTGTACAGTATCAGGGACTCTTAGAACATTTATCCACAGTGCAATTACAGAAAGCAATTAGTGATTTCTCTGAAGATAATAAATATGGCTCACTGGTGCCCATTCCGTCATGCGTCCTCCGGGCTGTGCACTGGCCAGGGCACACAACATGGACACAGAGAACACCTCACGAGGAAACCAGAAACAGTTCTGAGCCTGCAGCCCGCACACGCATAGCGGGGCAGACGCTGCCCCAGGATGGCCTGAGCGGGAGCCCTTCCCCGGTGGGAGGTCCACTGTGCAGACTGCGCGGGATGGACGTGCCTCCCAGCCAGGCCTCCCGCACGGCCGCCAGCCCAGCCCAGTGTGCCCGTCGGCCTCCTGAGTCTCCCCGTCCCGTCCCAGCAGATGGCGAGTGCTTGTCGTCGCTTGGCTGGCAGCGAGGGAATGCCACCGGGAGGGGGAGCAGCCAGGACCCCAAGAGTGCATGAGAATCCACCTAATCTTTTTCTCCATCTTCGCTGCTTCCTATTGAGGAGAGAGCAAGCAAAGCTGGGTTTTTAAATGATCATCACAGATAAAAATAGCCTGGCCAGCATGTGTTCCATGCTGCAGAAAAGGAACTGAAGCTAGAAGGGTGGCTATCCACCACCTGCGCAAGCGGCATGTTTTTGCCCTGTTATAGGCAGCACCTGCCAGACTCTCGCCAACACATCTGCTCAGCTCCCACGCGGGGTCAATGTCAGCGCTGGGGGCACAGGAAGAAAGCAGCTCTGATGTCCCTCTGACAGAGCGCTAGGCAACAGGCGCTATCTAATCGGCACAATTAAACACAGCTCAAACACAAATAAAAGCTCTTTATATTTTGTAATTATTATTTGATCTGCAAACTTCAAATAAAAAAATGTGCCTATTAGCATTTATCTTTCAATCTACTTATGGGGAAAAAAGGATCCATATGTTCAGATAATACAACTTCAAATGTGCGCTGCCCATTACTTCCCACCCAGACCTCTGGTATCACAAAGACCAGGACTTAATGGCAAAATCAACATTCCTGGGGAAGAACCAGAGTGCATTTGGGCTCAATCCTAAACTCATGGCACCAAATGTTGCAATAGCATAAACTTTCTCAAGAGCCACTTCTTTTCAGGGCAAAGCAGACAAGGGACTGGGGCCTTAACTCAGACAGGGCCTAAATCTTAAGGGGGAAAAGAAGGGAGAAAGCTGGCAGAGTACACCCCAGGGCAAATGCTACAGGCCCAGAGCAAGGCCTCACCTCCACTCATCTGGGTGGTCCAGCCCAGGGCCACCATCAGGTAATAATGCGCTTGGGGGTGTAACGAAGGTTTAAAAGTGAGGGTGTGGCCTCAAGTGCACATTGTCAAAAGATTGTGACAGCTCTACGATTTATGATCTCAGCAAATACCAGAGCAGATCAAACTGCCACACATCCAAGCCTGGCAAAGACGGTCTCCCAGGCTGACACTCATGCCCAGCACACATGCCCCCTCACCTCCTTGCTCGATGTCCGAGTCGGTGAGGTGTGTGAGAGAGAAGCTGGCGATGTTGGCAGGAGAGATGGAGAATCTGGAATATGGCGACGCGTGAGGCCAGCTCTGCTCCGCACTCCGGGGAGGTGGCGGAGGAGAAAAATACTTTGATGTTTGAAGAGAAGGCTTGGAACTAAGAAGATTACTTGTTGTCTTTGACATAAAAGGATCCGAGGAGAAGTCATCATCCCATTCAAAGCCTCCACCTAAGTGCGAAAAGAAAAATCTCCTTTCATCATTTCATGATAAAGAACAGAGGTAAGTGCAAATGCACAAGTGTGCCAGACAGAGCGACACACCCACTGGGGCAGACAGATGGCAGAGCCACTCCACATCTATCATTTAAAGCAGTACGTTCAGCGAGCCTCAAAAAATTTTTGCAATGTTCATGAACAAGTCACAAGCTTTCAGTTTCTAGTTACTAAGAAGTGAAATACCTTCTTCATCAGTTGAACTTTCAGAGTTTATGCACCTGCTCAGGTAGGGAGACCCTGATGATGGTGCTGAGCTGCTTTGTTCCGTGCCGTGAGCTTCCCCTCCGCAGTGCCCCAGCTCTTTGGTTGGGGTCTCCTGAAAAATCAAACAGAAATTCCCATCAGCAACAGCCTCTCATGAGAAACACCCAATGGCAGCTCATGTTAGTGAGTAGATGTTCATTTTTAAACAGTCTGGATTCCTAGGGAAGTGGGGAAGATACATACAGCTGCTCCGCTGCACACAGCTCTGAAACCTGGCAGAACACATAAGAACACTGGAGTTCAAAGTAGGACCAAACCAGCAGTGAGTTCTGCTCTCCACCCCCCCCTTCTTTCCAGTAACCCCTGTGGGCTTGACGCAGTCTGAAACCCTAAGTGAGCAGTGATACGGACAGAGAAGACTCCAGGGGCCCTTTGGATCTGGTTCTGGAAGCAGGAAGGGGTCTTCTGAGTTTAGAATGGAAAGCAAATTCCATTCTTTCTTTTTTCTTTTCTCCATTCTCTTGCTCCCAGTCTCATGCAACCCTGGCTGGCTGACACCTCTAATCTTGAGGGCGAAATTGTTTCCTCTCTACCTGGAAGAGATGTAATTCCTGAGACTGAGGAGAGCCCCCTGCACTGCCACCACCCCTGCTCCTACCATCTCATTGTCTTGTTTGTCTCTGCATCCAAGACATCTGAATGTGCCACACACATTAAGGAGAGGGAGGTAACGACCCGGTAAGGTAGTTTATGAGCTCCCAGTTTCCCCCTCCTGCACAGCACACCCAAGCACATAGACTGAAATGCAGGAAGACTGTCGCCAGGTTCTAGTCTATCAGTGGATGTGACACGTGCACAGGATAGGTCCAAACAGGACAGCAAAGGCTCTGAAAGGGGAACTGAGACTGAAATCCCAAACCACAGAAGACTGGTTAGAACTTATAACACAAACTGAACTGGGTCAGTGCCCACTACGGCAAAAATATCATTCTCCACATAATTTAAATAATAAATAAGACACATCATAAAACATAATAAAGAAAAAATCCAAAATTACTCAGCATACAAAGGATCAGGAGAACCTTAACTCATGGGGAAAAGACAATCAACAAGTTGACAGAAATGTTGGAATTATCTGGAAAAGACTTTAAAAAAATTTAAGGGTAAACACTCTGGAAATGAACAAACATACGAAAATCTCACCAAAAGATAACCATTTTGTTGTTCTTTTGGATATTTTGCAAATTTTAGACTAGAAATATACAATAATCTAAATTTTAAAATTTGCTGAGCTCAATAATGGAATGGAGATGACAGGAAAAATAAGTGAACATGAAGTAGACAACTTGGAAGTCTGTATTTGAGGAAAATGTCTTTAAGGAATAAGAAGGATATAAAGAAAATCCCTGATGGAGAGAAATTCAAAAAACAAGGAAAAAAATATGAAAATGAAACCTAGAACATAAAAAGTGAGATAAACAGTAGTAAGGTTAATTAGGTAATTATAACGCTGTTCTTAAGTTTCTTAAAATACATTTGACTGGAAGTGAAGCATATAGCACTGGCTTGATAGGTTTTCAATGTAAGTATGTAATATACCAGACAATTCAAGATAAGGAGAGATAAGGAGAAGAGAGGGCAAAAGGCCTATAGAGTATAATGATTTCCATATTTCATTTGAAATGGTAAAATACTGATTCTAAGTACAGTGTGAAAAGTTATTCACTTTGTAACCACTATAAGATCTGTGAGATATATAGTAAAAACACAACAGGTAATATTAAAAAATGTTTGAATTATCCAAAGGCATGAAAGAAGAAGAGAAATAAGAATCAGAAGAATAAGCAAGAACACTGAATAAAATGGCATACACCTTGATCTGGAAACATAATTATATTAAAACTAAGTGGTCTAAAAACACCAATTAAAAGACAGATTTTTCAGAAGAGATTTTAAAAAAAGACCAAACTAATGGTATCCACAAGAAGCTCATGTCACATAGCAATATACATAGATTAAAAATATAAGAATGAGAAAAGAAAAGATAAAGCAGAAATATTAATCAAAAGATTGTTGAGGTAGTTGTGTATTACAGGTTCATACTGAATGACTGATGAATGTGAAAGGCATAAAGGTATGACAAAATGATTAAATGATTGTCAACAAAGATGTAATAATCTTAAATGTGTAAGCAGGTAACAACAGAGTTGTAAAACAAATGATGCAAAAACCGGTAGAAATGAAAGATAGACAAGTCCACAATTACAGTGGAGATTTCAACACTTCCCTCAACAACAGGTAGAAAATAGACAAAAATAGCAATAATATAGAAAAGTTGAATAAAAACATCAATCAGTCAAATTTACTTTTATAGAACAATCTGCCCAACCAAAGACAAGACACATTCTTTTAGGTACACATCGCACATTTACCAAGAACAGACCATAATCTGACTCTAAAAGAAAACTGAAGAAATTTGAAAGAACTGAAATCATATAAAATATAAGCTGACCATAATGGGTGGTCTACTGTAAAGTTTAGTGACTAGAAATCAATAATGAAAAGAAAAGATGCAAGAAATCCAGCCCTGGAAATTAAATAATATTTACAATACATGGGGCTCAAAGAAGTCTCAAGGAAAATTATAAAATATTTTTAACTGATGAAAATACAACGTATTAAAGTATGTGGGATGCAGCTAATATAGTACAGAATAAACTTTACAGCATAAAATGCTAAAATATTAGAAAAGAAAGGTATCAAATCCTAAATTTCTGCCATAAGAGTCTAAACAGAACAAAATAATTCCAAAGCAGAAAGGAGGAAATTACAATAAAGTATCACAACTGAAAGGAAGCTGAAAAGAAAAGAAAAAAAAAATCACAAAATAGTAGTTATTTGGAAACATTAAGAATTCTTTACACTCTCCTCCAGAAAGAGGACATAATACTTTCCAACACATTTTATAAGGCCAGAATGACCTTGATACCAAAACCTGACAATGTCCAAACCAAAAAGGAGAAAAAAAAGTCTGTCAAACAAGTATGTCCCCCAAACTGGACTAATATACCTCTTGAATAGAGACACAAAAATTTTCAAACTATCAGCAAATCAGATCCAGCAATATATAACAAGGGAAAAACCTCACAACTAAGAAAGCTTTATTCCAGGAAGGCAAGGGTGACTAATATTTGAAAATCAATCAATGTAATCTACTGCAGTAGCAGAACGTTTCTATCAACTAATGTATAAAATACATTTGAAATAATGTAAGGAAATTTAAAAAATGAAAAAATGCATTTGACGAAATTCAGCATGGTGCTCAGTATAAAACTCTCAGACTAAGAGTAAGAAAGAAATTTCTTTCATTGACTCTTGATATTTGACAAATAGCATCTACCAAAAAATCAGAAGGAAGAGAGGAAGAGAGGGAGGGAGGGAGGGAGGGAGGGAGGGAGGGATTTATAAATCGGCATGGAAGAAAAAACTTATCCTTATTATATGCAACATGATTGTTTATGTAAATAACTACAAAGATAACTATAAATAATTTTCCCTGAGACTTCCTCTTTGCTCCATGAACTATAAATATTGTTTAATTTCCAGGGGTTGTGGCACTACGCTCTTCCCCCCCTTGCAAAAAAATAACTTCCTCAAATGTATAAATGAGTAACAAGGTTGCAGGGCTAACACAAGGTCAGCACACACAAATTAGTCACATTTTTATAAAATGGCCAGGAAAAACCAGAAACCAATATTTTAAAAATATCTTTTACAATAGCTCAAGAAACTAAGGTGCAAATCTAACAGAACCATAGTGAATCTAATTACTGAAAATTACAAGACAAAAAATAAATGAAGAAACACACTGTATTCACAAGTTGAAAGATGTCAATTAGTCTATAAATTTTATGCAATTTTCAGAAAGATGCCAGGAGGATTTTTTTGTAGATATACAAAAATTGATTGTAAATAGTATATGAATAATTAAAGGAAGTACAGGAGGCAAATCAATCTTGAAAAGGAAGAAAAAGGCCTTTCAATGGGTAGAGAATAGCCTTTTCAACAGATGGTGTTGGAAACCAGATATCCATCCAAATACAGAAAAGTGAACTTCATTCCTTTACAAAAATTAACTCAAAATATGTAGTAGATCTTGAAGTGTGTAGTGAAAGATGAAAATACCACACAACCTGTTAAAATATCTGGGGTCTAGATAGTGGGAGAGTTTAGTTATGACACCAAAAGCATAAAGAAAAAAGTCAATAAACTGGAATCCACCTAAATTTAAATTTTTTGCTCTGTGAAAGGTAAGTTACAGACTGGAAGAAATATTTCCAAATCATATATATATAGATATATAGATATATATATAGATATAGATATATCTGACAAAGGACACAAACCCAGAATTTATAAAGAACTTTCAAATTTCCAAAGTAAACACGCAGACAACCCAATTAGGAAAGAGGAAGAAGAGACACCTTGCTGAAGAGGCTATGCAGACAGCAAACAAGCCCTGGAAAAGACATGACCACCAGCAGCCAGTAGGGAAATGCAGTAAGACCATGATGAGATATCAGGCTACCTGGTAAGAGACATTAAAAACTAAACGTACACATACCATGCAACCTAGCACTCACACTCTTATGCATTTATCCAAAAAACAAATATTTCTGTTTACACACACGCAAACCTGTACAAAGCTGTTCAAAGAAGCTTTAGTTGTGTTCTCAAGTGGAAAACCCAAATGTTCTTTGACAGGTGATGGGTGGCTAAACAGACTGCGCTATAGTCAGATCCCGTAATACACTCAGCAACAAAACGGGAGAACTATTGCTACAAGCAAGAATTTGGATGATCTCAAAGATGTGTGCTGAGTGGGAAAAGTCAGTCTAAGGTTATACGCCTTGCGAATCCATGCAGACGGCATCCTCAAAGACAAAACTAAAGTGACCGAAAACACACTGTGCTGGGCATGAGGAGCACAGGATGGACGGAACTTGGAGGGCGCGCAGAGGGAGGAAGCTGCTCTGCATCACAGCTGTGGGGGGAGTCGCACAAACATCGTGGCTCATCGAATGGTACAGAAGGGTCAATTTTACTACCAATGAAGAAAGTAAAATTGAAAACCGAGAAGATCAAAAAAAGTAGTCGGATGAATGACTTGTAACACACCCAAAGCGGACTGCTGCTCAGCGGCGAAAACAAAGCACAGCTTATCTCAGTCTACAGGCCAAGGTCACACACTGTCACATCCCACCACTCACAGGAATTCCCCCGGAACTGGCACTAGCCCCTAATTTACATTTTTTAGTAATTATGAAACAATCTGTGACCTTAAAAGGACAATCAGAAAAACAGATCATAGTCAACTTCCCAACACATTTTGGAGTTCTCTACTAAGACAATTCAGAGAAAACAGATACCTGGTCAAACAGATAAACTGTGACATCATCAAAAAACGTCACAGCTTTCTTTTCTTTTTTCCAGTCTTCAGGCAACTGGTCGAGGGCAACAGCAGCTGAGGGTTTCAACAGGCTCCGCAAGTGCCTCCCGTCCTCGTTGCTGAGGATCACAGGTACCGGGTGCTCCGTCTCATCCTCGGACTCAGAGCTGAGGCTGTGCAGGTTGAATGCCCGCAAGTCGTCATCTGAGTCGTCACTGTTTTCATCTTCCTCATCGGCATCAATTCCATCCTCAGAGAGGTCAAGTGTCCCTGACACACCAAGTTTCCCCAAGTACTTCCCTTCAATGTCGGGCTCCTTCAACTTGGGGCCCTCAGAGTGGCTGGAAAAGGACTTATCAGGCATCTGGTCTGCTGGGCTGCCAGAGTGGAGGGTGGCATTTGCAAAGGCGAGGAGTTCATTAGTGTTGGTTCCAGTGGAGGCCAATGTGCAGGGGCGATCCTCTTGTGCCTCGAAGTCATCGCTGCTGCTCAGCTCTGAGTTCAGCAAGGGACTTCCTACCTCATCTTCAGGAGGATGTGTCTGTTTAGAAAGGTCAGTGGCTGCTGGTTCTGATGTTTCTCCTAATTCTAGGTGACTGGAATTTTGCAAGGCAGACTGACAACTTTGATCTGGAAGACTACTTTTGGTTTCCAGGTTCTGTTCTAGGATGACTGGCTCAGGCAGGGATGGATCTGCTGCCAACACTGAGGCTGATGCTGGGGTTGCTGAGACCCCCTCAGACTTCTTATCGGGTTCAGAATCATTATCTGAGAAGTAAGCAGAGTCTCGGTAGGAGCTCTGGGAACCAAGTGCAAAAGTCTGGGAGGTCACTTCTGTACCTCTGTGGCCATCGGCTGCATCTGAGATGACAATGATGGGGTTGGGAGGTAAACTGTCAGGATCACAATCAGGGGCTGTGGCTGAGTCAGGGGCTGAGGCCCCCTCGGGAGCAGGGTGCAGTGTCCACTCTGGAGACTCCAGGTTTTCAGTCTCATAACCACTGTCTGCAGGTTTGTCAGGGGGCAGGAGTTTCTGAGGAGTGTGCGTGCCTAAAGAACCCAATAAAACTTCATGGACATCCACTGAATCCAGAGAGTCAGGGGTCTCTACAGACTGTTCTGAAGTCGGAAGAGGTGTTGACAAGCTGTCTTCTAAAAGGCTGTCTTGACTGGCGGAGTCAGAGGAAAGGGCAGATGTCAGGCCCACATCTTTTGTAGAATCTTTAAAATTCAGATGATTCAATGTTTCTACAGCTTCCAAGTTTTTCTCCAGCAGACTGTTACTGGAATGATTTTCTGTAAGTGACTGATTTTGTGAGTCCTGTCTCAGTTCTGCAAGACTGCTCCCTGTACTCACCTTACTGGCAAAAATGTCATCGACAACAAGTGAGTCAGTTTCAGTCGGTCTCGGGGCCTCCTCACAGTGGTGAGTCAAGTCACAGGATTTGTTGCTGGCGCCATATGTTCCAGCATCAGTCGGAAGAGCTTCAGTTGGGATAGTCATAGAGTCTGGATTTATTTCTTGGCAGAGATGGTCTTCCGGGATACTGACATCTGAACACGTGGACTTGATTTCTCCCTGCTTCGGGAACGTATCTGGAGGTACACTATGAGGCATTCCTTCTGTCTTGAGTGAGGCAGCGGGTACCTGCACTTCCAGGGTAGAATGCAAGGAGGAGTTTGAGGTGCTGTCCTCAAACAGAACCCCTGCATCTTTACCCTTCACATTTAGGTTTTCCTGCAACAAAGAAAAGTCTGGTATATTTTCAGCAAAGTTAAGCTCAGTACTTAAAGAGTTTCTACAAGGAGTTTCTAAAATACTTTCAGTATAACCAGCATTTTTAAGTTCTGTTTGAAGGTCATTTACATGCTCCTTGCTAGACAATGAATCTTTTAGTAATTTTTTCTCTTGAAGAAATAGAAAGTTTTCAGACAATTCTTGAATATTCCGTGGGTCAAAGTTATCTTGGTGCACAAGGTTTTCTGACAAGCAAAGAGGCTCACAGTCAAAAAGCTTATGGGGCTTTTCTTTCTCAAGGTGGCAAGCTATTGCCGACTCTTTGGGATCACCCAAACTTGAACTTAGAGTGGCTGGTTTAAAATCAGCTTGGACTCCATTTAGTTCCATTAAATCAAATATTTTTTGGTGACTGGGAAAATCCTCTGGTTTGTCAAGATCATTAAATATATTGTTGAAAGGGCTCTCAGGTCCCCTGGCAGCATGGGTATCCTCAGGCAGGCTGGCATCTTTGGGGTCTGCACTGCTTTGGAAAAAATCCTCATCTGTACTGGACTCCTCAAACTCAAGATTCCTGGTAGCCAGCGACTGTGAAGCCTTGTCACCCATCCTTTCTGGATTGTCCATTTCAGTTGTGAGCAGTGCAGGCGGGTAATCAAGCTCCAAATTGCTACCACTCTTTTCTTCTAATTGGATGTAATAGTCGCTTCCAACAGAAAGGTTGTGCGCATCAAAGACTGGAACCACTCCAGGGGCCCTCAGTGGGACATTCTGGCCACTGCCATCTTGTTTCCCAGGTCCGGGATCTGAAAGTGAACTCTCAAAGACTTCAATTGGAAAGAAGATGCTTGTATAGGACAAGGCTTCCTCTGGGTGGCCCCGACTATGCTCGTCAAAATGGTCATGCTTAGCAGCCTCCCAAACATACTCAAAGCTCAGGCCCTGGCTCGTTTCAGTCACAGTGAGGACTTCCTCCATTTCACGACCAAGACGATCTCTGGTAAAATGGTCAAGAATTGGGAATGCAGCATTACTGGAAGTGTCTCTGCTATTTGTATTTGGTTTAAGAGCATTCCACTGTTGTTCGAAGTCAACTTCTGAGTCCCTCTGGCTTTGCATCCGTAGGTAAGTAAGCAGCCTATGCACTTCTTCAGCGGCTGGTCTCTTGTCTGGTGACAGCCAGCAGAATTGTAAGACTTCATACCTGAGTGACACATAAGAGGTAATTAATGGAGAATAACAACATTTTTAAAAATAAGAAAGGATGTCACACAAAGACCCATTTTTTATCTTGAGACTAGGTCTCGCTATTTTTGCCTATGGAACCACAGGCTCACATTGCCCGGGGTACCACAGACTCAAGCGATCCCCAGCCTCAGTTTCCTAGATAACTGGGATTACAGGTGTGCCCCACCACACCCAGTTATTTTTTTTTTTTGGGGGGGAGGTGTCTCGCTATGCTGCCTGGGAAGGATTTGAACTATGATCTCCAGCCTCAGATGTGACTCCATAAGCTGTCACTTACAGGCATGCGCCACCCTGCACGGCTGTCACAAAGACCGTTAAGCCAATTCAACATCTCAAAAGCTTCTTCATTTTATTCGCTACCAATCACATTAACTTCAGTTCATGGTGAGATCATGGTGAAGGAAGAAATAAAGAAATACAACATTTGACCCTCTAATCTTCTGTGTTCTCAAGACACTGCAATGTCTAACTGTAACTCTTTTGCCCTGTCTTTTTTTTTTTTTTTTTTTTTGTGTTTATCTAGGGACCTAGCCACTAGTGTAGAAATGGTTCTAATATGCTCTCCTCTCTTTAGTCAAGTGCGCTTGCTGAATGTTTTTAGACTTATATTATTTTGCAAGAACTCATAGACAAAGGCAGCTATAACTAATCTCTATCTACTACTCCAAGAAGGAGTAGCACAGCAATCCTCCGCAGCATGTCTCCTTAATAGTGTAAAAGGGGCTGACTGTGGCGGGAAGTGAGAAGAGATTGGAGTCTTGAGAAGGAACCTCCAGGAGCTGCGTCTTCAAAAGGCTGGCTGAATATGGGCAGCTTCTTAAACAAAGCCATGAGCAGAGGGGAAAACAAAGATAACTTTTAAGTATTAAATTTACAGAGTACACATCAAGTTATTTTTTGGGATGAAACAGTTTTAGCAACTTGGGGACCTAAGTCATGCCTAAAAGCAGGATGCCAAGCTTCAAAGGCTCTAATTGCTGGGCATGTGTTGGTACAGACAGGGGTCTAAAGAGAGACAAGCTACAGCATGGCTGGAAACAGAGTAAGACTTAGTCCTGAGAGACAAATTGCAAATTTGAAAAAGAAGTAAATTTGTTCTGCAAATGTCAATATACATAATGAAAATTAGTTTCAACTGCCAAATTAAATATTATTTCTATGCTATCACTTTCTCCCATATTAGATATCAATTCTGTAAATAGCCTCATTTTTAAAACAATCTCACAATAAAAACTCTCTTCATATTGAATTTTCTAATTAGAGTTCAGATTTTTTTCTCATTGCCAAGTAACCTCTAAGTTGCCCTTGTTCTAAACATTTTTTACAAAATACCATTAAACTTTAAAAACAGGTATCAATAAATAATACACAAACATCTCCTATTCAAAAAATAGGAAGTAGGTAACTAGCCCCCCAAAATAAGCATTTGCTTATTTTTTAAAGGTAGTAAAACAAAACATGAGGTACTGACCATCTATCAGAATAAGGCTGCTCCAGCTGGGGCTTAGGCAGTTTGGTGTCTCTCTCTCGGATGACCTGATTGAGAACATCTAAGTTGGAAAGGTTGGAATAAGGCTGAGCAGCATTATCAAAAAGTTCCCAAAGTGTCACACCCAGGGACCTGTGGGGACAAAAAAAGAAAATAGTTCTTTCTTCCTTTAGATATCAAATTTTAAACATCACACTTGTATTTATATTTTACTAGTGACACATTTGTCACCAGTAATTTTAAGGGCAAGGTGTGTACTGAAAGATTATCAAAGATAGCTAATATGACATGATTTAAAAATCAGGAGTTTCTATTAAGATAAGGAGCACAAAAAGAATACCTCCTCAGACTTCACACTGGACACTACTCTAGAAATACCAATGCTGAAAAACTAAAACACAACGGAGATAACAAGCATAACTATAGGGAGAAGTTGACAGCCAACTTGAAAACTCAAGGAATTATTTGAAAGGTTATTAGAAGGATTTAACAAATCAGCAAAACTGTTGGACACAAGATAAACATTCTGAATTCTGAGCTTTTTTAGTGGGAAAAAAATCCGATTTATAATAGAAATAAACATCATAAAAGATCTAAAAGAAAACTTTCATGGACAAGGAATCTCTTCCCTGTTAGACCCATACTCCTCTCTTGCTGCATTTACTCTTTAGCCATCTGGGCTGTTGCTCTAGTGAAGGGACATCCCTCTGTGTGCCAGAGGGGCCGTCTGCCCCAGTCTCCCAGGCCTTCAGACACAGTCATCCTCTCCATGCAGGAAAGTCCCTTCTCCGTACTGCCTTCTACACACTTGTTCTCTCATTCATTATAGACCCTGTCTCCACAGAAATGGCAACTGCTCCTCTGTCAGATGAAGACTTACTCTATCTCCTCCATGCAGTCCCTGAATTTCCTGCCCACCTCTGCCATTCATTAGCATCTCTAGTTTAGTGAAATGGTCTCAAACTTGGCTGGCCATCTGGGCCATCTGGGAAACCTTATATTAATACACTGGTACTTAGGACCTACCCCAGGACTCTTTGGTGGGTAGATGAAGGTGTGCCTCAGGAAATGCATCCTCAAGAAGTTCCCTAATGATTCTGATGTCCAGCCTGCTTTGAGTATTGATGTCTTATGAGACTTTGATCAATTTCCACCAGGATGCTTATTTAAGTACTAAATATATGTTAGATAAATACATAACATTATATAACAGCTTAAGAGTTAAATTCTCTTATGCTAATTTCACAATTTTTTCAGTGACAAGATATTCTGTATCTAAGTTGAGAGATCTTTTCTGTCAAAGCAAATAAAACAACCCAAATTTCCCAATCCACTGAAGAAGTAAGAAGTGTCAGGGTAAAGGACTATTTTGGATACATAAGAAGGTTAAGACACAGCCAGTGACTTTAGAGAGCTTATAATTTATATGAGGAAAATAAATTCACCTGAAAGGTAGTATATGATCAGTGACAAAAATGAGTGCTGTCCACTACCAAGTCTGGTTTGACTTTTGGCATATAATTTAACCTGTCTCAACTCTCTCTCATTCTCCCAACAAGGCCCATCTTGAACCCAAACCCCTCTCCAGCCTGTCTCACCCTGTTCTTCAGAGAACATGTAACTTGTGGTTTTCTTGACTGCCCACTCTGCCACCTCTCACATCTTTTCTCTCTTATCTCATCAAGCAGGGAGAGATGAGGGTCTCCTCTCCAAGGCTAAGCCCTGTCTGGAGCTTTCCTAAGCTTCATCGAGTCTCCCCTGGGACACCAGCTATAGATTATCTCCTCTTATTCCTATCTGTTCAACCCTTCACCTCACACTGGCTCCTGCCTCCTTGGAAACCACCAGGTCTCTTTCTTTTAGGAGAAAAAAAATCTTGTAACTCATACTCCTCCTTCAGGAAGGGTAAATTCCCTCACCTGGCACGGGGCAGTGAAGCCCCTGCTTCTGAGGCCAATTCTGTCACTGGACACTTTTCAGACTGTCAGAAACAAAGGGTGGCTCTGCCTTGGGGAATGCAGGCTAAGTTTCTAGGTCAATCACCCAGCAAAGAACAGTAAAAATATGGATGAGGCATTAAAAAGTATCTTTTTATGGTATCAAAGAGCAAGTAAGAGAGCAGGAAACAACAAGAACAAAAACCTAGAACTTAGAGAACTAGAAGACTTAAAATTATCTTTGTCCCAGGATATCTGCTAAACCATTAGAACTTGTGCTTCTATGTTTGTGTTTCATAAAACCTAACAGGGGTAGTGGTGGTGGTGGTGGTGGTGAGGACAAAGGTCTGAGTCTGCCCAAGGTAATGGGGCTCACAGAGAGACCTCCTCAGAGTGATAATAAACTTGTCCCCAGCTCACTTCAAGTGCCTGAAAGACACGTTTTCTATGCTGCCTTGGGACTGAGGTTCTGTGAGTGAGTGTGATATATGTGCCTAAGGTATGTGTGTGCTGGGAGGGAAAGAAGAGTACATGAGAAGTTGAAACCAGAGCTGGTCTTTATTTGGACTTACAGCCCAAATTCACATCATTTCAGTGACCTAAAAAAAAATGTCAAGCTAAATATGGAAAGTGCTGGACTAATAGCAGGACACAGAAGTATCTAACAGAGCAAATATACATCCTCTCTGAAGGAAGGTTTCTCGACTATAGATTTTCAAGTTCCTGACCACAAAATATTCTCCAAGGAAATAAGACACTAGCAAGAAACAGTAAGATCAAATCCACGAAACTTGAGATACTGGAATTATCTGGTGCAGATCATAATCCAATTATCAAAACACTGGGGAAATATTTTTAAAAATCAAACAGACATCTTAAAACTGAAAAATCAATAACTATAAAATTTAGTGGAGAGCTTCAATAGAAGAATGGACATAGTTGAAAAGGGATTTTAAAAAAAGAGAGAATTAGTGGCTGGAGCACAGATCTGAAAAGTTAGGTAGAGTGGTCACAGAAGAGTCAAAGAGATGGAATATGCAAGAGATTAAGAAACAGAAGATAGCACAAGAAGGCAAAACACATGTCTAATTCAGTAGACTTTCAAAAGGGGAGAAAATAGGACAGAAGCAATGTTTGAAGAATAAGGGCTAAGAACATCAAATGATAAGATTTGAAAAGCCAAATAAACCCAAGCAGAAAAACATAAGATATACACACCCATGTACATAATAATGAAATAACAACAATGAAAAAACAAAACAAAAGACAAAGAGAAGAGTTTAAAAGCAGCCAGAGAGAAAAAGTCACATTACCTTCAAAGAGCTTAGGTAGACTGACAGCTGACTTCTCAATAGCAACAATGGAAGCCAGAAGACAGTAGAATGATATCTTCAATATGCTGAGAGAAAATAACTGTCATCAAGTGAAAATATATTTCAAGAATGAGGACAAAATAAAAGTATGTTTGGACCTAAAAAAACAACAACTGAGAGTCTATTACCAGTAGACCTGCACTAAGAAAATTCTTAAGGATATACTTCAGGGAAAAGGAGTGATCCCAGATGAAAAGCCTGGGATTGAATGTTTAAAAAAGAATGAAGAGCATAATTTGATTTGATCATGTGGTCAACCTAAACTAACACTGATGCTTAAAAAAACAAACAAAAAAAAAACCTCACCTTGTAGAGTTGAAAGTAAAAACTAAAATACTCAGTAATGGGAATAAATTGTGCATGTGTGCGTGCGTGCGTGCGTGCATGCATGCGCATGTGTGTGAGTACAGTTACATTGAGTCAAAATATGTAAAGTATTCTGAGGTCCCTGTATTGCTCAGAAAGAGGGTCAAGACATAAACTAATATTAATCTAGGGTAAGTGCAATATACATGTTATAACTTCTAGGGACATCAATCAATACAAGTATAGGCATAGAGTAAATAGCTCCCAAACTAAGAGGAAAAAATAGTTTAAAAAAAATCCAAAAGAAGGCAAGAAGAGAAAAAGAAAAATCAAAACAAAACAAAACAGGACAACAGCACAAACAATGTAGATGTAAATGAAGAAAGCTGTAACAGAAATTATTAGTCAAAAACTTAGATACATCTTTTTGACTTTCTACGAATCACAGTTAAACATAATAGTCCAAACCACTTTGTTTTCTTCAATCACTTCAATAAATATTTATTAGATTTCTATATATATATGCCAGGTCCTGTGGTAGGCACAGAAACAGTGGTTTCTGTTTTTAAGGAACTTCCTGCTGTTGAAAGTATGAGAGAGAAGGCATTTTAAAAGGTAATTATATCACAGTTGTGACAACTGCTGTGATATCAATAGATTATATTTCTCACACCCTCAAGCACTCTTGTTTCTGCACTTTATTCAATTACTTTCCCTTAAGAAAGTACGCAAGGAGAAAGAAGTTTGGACTTGACAAAACAAAAGCCTACTAAGCAGGTAAATCAATACATACCAGATATTACTATATTTAGTTTGATCTGCAGTTAGTAATCTGTCTTGAAAGCTGGTTACTAATTCTGGAGCAGTCCATCGCAGAGGGAAAATTTTTTTATCATCCGTTTCAATATAATCCTCCTGTTTTATTAGAAAACACACATAATTTGAATTATTATATTTCTAGTGAGCTAGAATGATTCCATTTCCAGTCATTCTCAGAAAACACAGTTGATCCCAAAAAACATATCTGTAAAAGAAGTGGGCATGATGGAGACTTTGGATAGAAAGTAGCTGAGGGTTTCTTCACAGCCTCTTAGGCTTCGTGGGCTGGTCTCTGAGCCATGAGCACTTGCTCAGTCATCTTTCCTGGAAAAGGAAGGTACGTGGTGTCTAATGCATAGAACATAGACTCTGAACAAAATTATCTTTTAAAATATACTGGGCTTGTGCCCCAAATAGGGGAGTGGTTAATGAATAAGAACAAAGGCTTTAGAATCTGACAGAGTGTGTTTAAGTCCTCATTCATTTATGAGATATGGGACTTTGAACAAGCAACAAATAGTGCTTTTTCTTTATCTGTAAAATAAGGCTAACACAATACTACCACTCTTCATGTGTAAGACTAAAGATAATGTGGGTAAGCACTTCACACTAGCTGGTGGACAGCTAGAATTCAAGACATTATAAGTAGCTGAATAACCACTTTATATTTGTGTAAGAGTTTTCAGTCACAAAACACTGTGAAAATATGACTCCTTTGGTCCTCACAAAGAACCTGAAAGCAAGACAGACATTATCTCCATGCTTAGAAACTAGAAACTAAGTGATTCATTCCAGGCCTCTTGATGGCACAGAGCCAGCACAATGCATTTTTTACCCATCATGCAATCTCATCTAGCTGCTACACAAACAAAAATCTTACCTACTTTTTCATTTATTTTCCTGGGGCATATAGCTTAAAAATTAAAATCCTGGAGGGTATTTAATCCTGAAGGGTATTTAATTTAAACTTATACAGTGCTGTATGTCAGTGATCGCAACAAAAGGGGGTGTGTGTGTATTCAATTCTAAACTTTACTAAATTTGAGCTGAAATTTTACTGAATGTGTGTTGGAAAAAATTTATGACCTACATATTTTACTACACAATGGTAATTTTTACTGTCCATGTGCTCAAACTAAAATTTATCAGGCACCATCAAACTATTTCACTTACATTGTGCATATGTCTTTGTAAACAGAGCATTTGGAAAACTGTTGCAAAATGTTGGGTGCAAAGTCATTGCAGTAACCGTTGTAGAAGCTAAAACTGAAAATAACTAAAATAACTGGAATAAATTCCTCTATAAAAGTTTACTACAACCAGATTCTTAGTCTCACTTCCAAAAATGAAGTGGCATGTTATAATATTATCACCTCTTAAGTAATGAAACAAAATCAGATTAAGGCATGAACTCCTAAACCTTCGGCTTACCTTGTATCTGCTGAATCCTATTCCATAATCTCCCACTTTCACATTTAAATCCGAGGTAAGAAAACAATTCCGCAGGGCTAAATCACTGAAAATACAAAGACTGAAGTGAGCACAGAAACAAGAAGAATCAACAACCAGGACAATTTACCCATTAATTTACCCATTAATTTACCCAATAACTGGCAAATGATATTTCATGTGACATAAAATTTTGTGAGAGAATGCTTTCTCTAATACAGTAGTATATTGAGATTCTGATTAACAATCAATGTTTTAAAATTCATTTTTACAGGAAAAGGATTATGTCTTTTTTTTTTTTTTTTTTTTTTTT